>PVLD010010637.1:8822-69833 GCA_004027595.1 Dinomys branickii
TCAGACAATTAATCCTCTCAACAACAGAAAAAACACAAAAACCAAAAATCCAAAGACAAAAAACAAAACAGGCAAACATCAACAACAGCAAAAACAACAACAACAACAAAAAAACACCAATAGTTGCTGCTTTACATATTGATATCTTCGAAGTGTGTGTTCAGGATAACACATACAGACATACAAGATTGATCAAATAGCCCGTCATCAATTATTGCTTAGCATTAAGTGATATAATACAATAGTAGAACCATATTAGCCCTCCTGCATATATGCATATTCATATATACCTACATACATTTTTATCTTTTTATTTTCTACTTTCCTTCGCTTTTTTATCATTTAAACTTACCTTTTATTTAATTTTATTCATTTAAACTCATTAATTTGAAAGTTATAAATATATTTATCATAGTCAGCTCATTATCCCCAGAACACTACTGCCTCGACTCAAGCTTATGAATGCTTAATTACTAAATTTAAAATTGTTAGTGTCTTGTTAGAAAAACAAGGCTTGTGATATTGAATGTGCAATTTCCGTGGAATGAGGACTTCCATTTGTTTTTATTAAGCTGGGATTTGAATGTTTGAGGAATGGTGTTGAGGGAAGCATTTCTCCAGAAATTGAGGTACTAATCTGCATTTGCAGGGTTGAACATGCTACTTTTACAGTACTCTCACTGTTTATAAATAAACATAGGCATTCAGGTTTGAAAGAAACACATTTTATATGTCTACTGAAAAGTTATTTTTTGTCATTTTTCATTGTATGGAGAATTCTACATAACATGCAAAATTAGAAGTAAAAATTTAAGTGGAGTATTTTTGTGATGGAAATAGTTCAAATACTGGTGTTAGTGAAATATATTGATTTAAGAGTTCCAATGTGTGAATAAACTTCTTTATGATTTTAAATTCTTCAAATAAATGGATGGACTTATAAAAATATTTTCCCCCGCAGTTTGCCTGCACAATAAAAAAAAAAATGTAATGCCAGAAGATAAAAGTAAGTGATATTTTTTAAAAAAATAGACTATTTTGCTATCATTGGATGGGACTGGTAGCTACAAGAAGTAGCTGTCAATCCCATGTATTTTCAAAAATTGCATCAGCAGTTACTGTTTTGAGAAGTAATGATGTGTATTACTGAAGACTTTGTTAGATTGGTTTTCAAGTTACCACATTTCCTGTATGAGCCCTGTTGAAAATTTACTTACTTTGATCACACTGCACTTTTTAAATTAAATTAGTATGAGAATCAAAACTGATAATAATTTAACAAATACAATTTTATGTGAAATGAGGAGTTTTGTAGTAATTTGACAGAACATCCTGTTACTCTTCTATTCTTTTAAAATGATGCTACTCATAAGTGAAGCTGCAAGAAGTCATTGGCATAGTTGTTTGCCAACATTTCTTAGAAGTATAAGAGGCCAGTTTTTAAAATATATTTTGAGAATCACAACTTTCCTTTTCCAAAGTGTGAAAGTATTCTTTTAGTTCAGCTTCTTAGTTCATTAGTATGCCATAAGTAACTTAACATACTAACAAGTTTGCTTTTAAAAGTGTGTGTGCATGCATGTGTGCATGCGTGCGTGTATGTAGTAAAGGAGAAAAGTTAAAATTTGTGTTCTAATTGTACTTGGAAATTTGTATCTTGGACATTGGTAAGCCATTTAATGAGCAATCGGTTCTGTAATTTTAGCTTTTACATTTTTAGTTTTTGCATTCTTTACATTTTAGAAAGAAAAACACTTTATGAAATTTTGTTAAGCTCCTTATTTTGACTCTATTTACGTGATGGATTTCTAGATGCAAAATGATTTTTTGATCGATGCCTAAAATATGGTTTTAATATATTCAGTCTCAGCTGACATATTTTTAGGTAATTGTTTCAGGGAAAAGAGAATTGGATATTCGGGGAGTGATTTTGAGATGTATACGGAGTCATTTTATTGATTTTGAAAGGCTCAGAAAATGTCCTTTTCTTTCTGTTAAATACTTGTCTGTTTGAAGAGCCCCTTTTCTTTGATTTTAAAAACATAATCACCTTATATATTTCTTGGGGTTTGAATTAAGAAATTTTATTTTGCCAAAGTAACAACTGAGAGTTTATATCAAAGGCTCTGAAAAATAGAAGTTAAGATTGTCTAAAGCATGATTTAAATTCAGTTTTAAATGAACTGGCTGAAAAACTACTGAAGTTTAAAGGAGAGCCATAAATGAGATAAAACCCACATGTAAGCTTAAAATGTGTTGTGATTTTTGTTTATCTTATACTTCTAACCATAAAATGAGGCGTCTACCTTATTTTCAGTTTTCATTTACTTTGACTTTTCAGAAATTCTTGTAAAATAGGCATAGGTACTGTTTATTTATCTGTAGCCTTCAAATATATTCCTATTAAAGATACTTTATGCTTTGTTAGTCATCAACTTCACATTTACATGGAGATTTATTTTAAAAGCTAGTTTATCCTACTCTAAAATACAAGTAAAATTTTCTTAGAACAATAATTCAGTGAATTTTAGGGTTTACATCAAAATTTAAGAGGTGGTGTTTGCTTTCGTTGTTCATTTTCTCTCCTCTCTGATTATTTTGAGGGGAGGAAAATTTGATATACTCAAGAAGCAATTTCTCTTCTGCATTGCACACACTGTAGTAAATTCAGGTACAATATCTTAATTGAATATACTTACATACAATATAAATTAAATATATACTTTAGTATTTCCTTGTTAACCCCCAAACAAAAACCATTATTTATGTGCTAAATTTTATTAAATAGTAGTCTTTAGATAAATATAAATTTTATGAAAAATAAAATATATTAATTATCATTTGGATGGACATATTGAACTAGAAGTGCTGCCAGTATGGGAGGGTAATTATTATTATAGTATAAGTACATGATTCAGTTACAAAGTGTTTCTGAGCACGTGCCTTTTCTTCTTTCAAAATAATGGCAAAATAACTCTAATTGTGAATCCTTTATATCTATATTGTAGACTTACTGTATATTCTTATGAACATATTAACAGATACATTGTTTTTGCTTTTCTTCCAACAACATTGTCCAAATATAATGTGGAAGGCACCACCACTATGATTTTAAGAGTACATATTATCATTCAATATATCTATGTGATTAAATTTTAGTATTGAATCTTCACCTTATTTTAGGTTAAAATCAGAGGAAATAGAGATAATATGACTTCTGAGACATTTGTATTAGTTGAGTATACTTTCATGTCATTTCTTATCAGAAATCCTTAGTAGATATTACTGAGGAATACAATCTATTTTTACAGTTTTCTTCCATTGGTTGGCTTCTTTGTAATATTTTATAGTGTATTAGAGAGGTCTTTATATTGACATAAAAGAAGATCCAATAAACAATTACTAGTGCATATCTACAGTGTGTGAATTAGAGTAGTTTAGGATTTTGAATTAATCTTTAAGGTCAACATTTTGGGGGTATTTTAGTTTTCTACATATTACATACTTAAAAGATTTCATAGAAATTAAGAACATTTCCCAAATATTTGTGCCATTTTAGAAATGCATGTAGAAAAAGAAAACATACTTGTGCATACTTAAGATGTTTTTTCCTTAAAAATTAGTATTATGGCAATTTCATATTCAAACTTTAAAGCCAGGTTCTTTAATACATGTTATATGTGAATTGCCAAAAATACAAAGTCATTTATTTGTGTTAGCTATAGTAAGGACATTTCTAGGTGGAATGATAACATTGTGATTGTCTCCATTATAAATAAAGTTTTGCAGTGGCATAGGAGCTGGTAGGAATAGAGTACATTAATGTGTGTGTGTGTGTGTGTGTGTGTGTGTATTTAACACTACATTTATCAAGAACTTTTATTTCATACTAGCTTTGTATCACATTGGAGGGGCAGTTACAGACCAATTACTTGATGCTACTTTGTCATCGCATACAGGTGTTCAGTTTCTCTACTATTGAGAGTGTTTTAACATCCGTTCTGGAGGGGACTTGACTATTGTTTCAAGTATTAATGACAGCATTCCCCAAAATAAAAAGATCAGCGTGCCATCTCATACAACTCAACAAGAAAATATACCTGAAAGGGCATAGAACTATAGAAGATTGTCAGTGCATCTACTAGTATGCCTGTTAAGAAATCCGTGCTTTTCTTACTAGCAGTTTATTTCTAGCATTTGTCACAGTGTTTAACAAATAGCTGAAAATGAGTGCTAAGCACTGTTCCAAATATTCTTTATAGGTTAATGTGTTTAATCCTAACAACCCTATAAAACAGGTGCTGCTTTTTATCACTCCTTTTACAAGAATTGGACTTCTAAAAAAAGAGGTTAATTGGCCTGACGTTACCCAGCTGGTCAGTTGTGGAGCTGCAGTTTGAGCTCTGTGAGTGTGGTTGAGGTCAGTGGTGACGAACCTTTGGCATACATGCCGCCAGGGGCTGTTTATTATCATGGAAAGCTCTAAAAGGTTCATCATTGCTGGCTTAGGTTATGTTCTTCATTACTCTTATACTGTTTGTTTTTCTTTCTTTTATGAAAAAATAAAATTTCTTAACAAAACAGAGTAACAGTAGTTAATATACTATATATTGTTATCTTCAAAGTAGTTACTCAAAGTACAAGACGTAAACCAAAAAAGATTCCTACCAAAAACCCCCAAACAGACAACACAAAACTTTCTTTTAGTTATCTAAGATAAACTAGTAGTATAATTGGAAGAAATTAGAATATATGTTAAAATATTTTTGAAACAGTGAAATACGTAATTGAGGGAAGTGTATGAACTTCTCCCTACTTTTCACTCTCATCTATTTTGCTCTTTATTTGTATATTTGTATATATCTTATAATTCTCATGTAAATGAAACCATGTAGTATTTGAGCTTGTGTGTCTGACTTATTTCACAAGTTGCATTCATTTACCTACAAATACCTCAAGTTTATCTTTATGCTATACTGCTTGTTATACCATTATCACAGAATTTTATAGGCTGTTTGCCTGTTTTTTCCTTTTCTAACTGGTAATTTACCTCATTTGTTCTATGTAGTTATTTTTAACACATAGAGAAAATGACAGGAAGTTTTTAATTGTTGATATAATTGTCCTTTAAATAAGGTTAATTTTTATTTTATTTCTACACCTGAGAATGTTAACATTTTATAGGCCATAAAGGATTATGGAAATGTCAATTTTTAAAGAAAATGATGAATTAAAGGAAACCTATCATAACGTTTCTGGATTTGGTAGGCATTTTCAAATGCACTAATATTATGCAAATTAGTCTTTATTTTAGTTATTGATAACTGTGATTTAATGATCTTGAAAACTACTTGAGTTTGTGTTATTTGAATTATGTAAGGAATTACATGACAAGATTAGCTACTTTTAAGAAGTTCATCATAGTTGATAATATAAATACTATCATTTAATATATAGTAGCAAATTATGTACCTGCCACAAATGTTTTAAGACAATCAAAAATTTTTAGTGTTTAATTTTAAAAGATACATATTTTGAATATTCTGTTTTTTTGTATCAACTCAAACACATTCAAGAACAATTTATTTTACATGTGCTACACAAATATTCATTCCCTGCAGACAGTGGGGAAAATTGTAGCCTAATAAGGAATCAGTACTTTTGGTAGTGGATATGAAAATGTCTTTTGCAACACTGACCACATGAACATTTGAAGGAGAAGCAAAGTATGTATAACATTTTTTCTTGTGCAAATATATCACCACAATATGGGATCAGCAGTATTTCTTATTGGTTCATCTAAGCAGTATTAACTGGTTAATTTTAAAAATAAACTATAGTGATCCCTTTGCCTAATGGCTAGCATTATAGAAATGAACATTTGAGAGGATTTTAAAATTATTTTTCTTCATACTCTGAAACAAAAAATACCAATTGCAAATTCAGCAACATGCTATCATACCCAATTTCTGTCCTCACCAAGCAATAAGTTTAATCAAGTAACTATAAATAAATTTGTTTCAGTAGAGTTTTACTAAATTTTCAGTAATTGATTTGTTCTAAACTAGCAAACAGTGAACATAAAGGCAGAAAATGTGGGATACAAGTTTGATGTGACTTTTAAGGGGTTATGAAATTTGGGTTTTTAAAAAGTTAAACAGCAGAATTTTCATTGTGAGTTTTGTTGATCAACTGCTGGTGTTTCCTGTATGAACCATTGGGCTTCATTGCTAAGAAAGAAAATTCCTGTTCTCAAAGTTTTCATAATCTTTTTATAAATGTAGTCAAGTAAACAGGAAATATTAGGAAGTGACAGGGGTTATGAAAATGTTAATGTAAAATCCAATAAGAGCACAGAAAACAGGCAACTAACCCACCTTCAGGAACTGCATAGAGATAGTATTTAAGCTGAGACCTGAGCAATAAAATAGCATCGCTGAGGAGGTTTGTACGAGGGAATCTATGTGCAGAACTGAAGCCTGACCTGAACATGGGGCGGGGAGAAATGCACAGAGATTAAAATCATTGTAGTACATGGTGTAAGGTGTGACTCATGAAGGCCTTTGTAAGCCAAAATGAGATGTTTAAACTTTATTCTGGGGCTAAAGCCACTCAGATTTTTTAAACAGCTACTTAGAAAACATTTTAGGTGAACTTTTAAAAAAACTGAAAAACTTGTTCTTTCTTTGTCATGTCCCATTCTTAATAATAAAAAAAATTTTTTTTAAATAGTAATTTTTTTTTGGTGAGACATCCCTGTGGGAAACACTAGCTTCTGTAATGAGGAAGCTACAGAATTTGGAAGAGCAGGGAACTACAGAAGTTCTTGGGTTCACTGCATAGTTACCTCCCAATAAACTCATCATAAGTGGAAATGCTGTCAGTTGACAATGCATTTAGTGCACCTAACCTACGGAACATAACTTAGCAAATGCACTCTAAATTGCCATTGGTTTGCTTTTGTGGTCACGGGGCTGGCTGGGAGTCGCTGCTTGCTGTTGTTGTCCAGTGTCATGAGAGGGTTGTACTACATATCACAAGCTTGGGAAAAGCTCAAAATTTAAAGTGCACTGCAAAGTTGAGAACTCACAAGTTGAATCGTTGCAAATGGGGGTCTTATTTTATTATTAACTGTCCAGATGGCTTCATCGAGTCAAGACACCTCCGTTGTAGGAAGAGAGAACGTGGAATCTTCACTTCACAGCCATCAGTAAATTATATTCAATTATATTCTTGTACAGTGAAAAGTCACTCTCAAAATGAATTAGGCTGATCAAAGTAAATTACCAAATTCTTTGTAATAAATATTTCTTGTAGGACCTAGGATCATAAAAGCCAGTGGAAAATGGTGCATTAGAAGAACTTCACATGCTACACTTTTATTCAGGAGAGCAAAGTTTCAGTCTAGACTGTCTTTCTTCCTCAGCCAAGGGCCTAAGGGTGATTTAACTGAGTTTCAGGCTTGTTTTAAAGGACTTACTGTTATATAGGTGGTCCTTGATATGCACTGACTTGCCCATAAGGAAACTGAAATCTCTAAAATGGTTTCATGGCAAATATAGTCCCTTTAGATTTTCAAATTATACTAGTTATTTAAGGTAAGAAGAGGTTAAATTGCAGGCAAAACAAAGAACTGCATCTCACTCTCAAGCTTATGCGCTCTCATAACTTTCCCTGGTTATTTCATCTGTTCTGCACCTTACCGTCTCCTGACTCCTGAGTGTCAGTACAGTGAAGGGAAATCCACAGTGCACACCTCCTTTAATTTTTGAACATGGTTTCTAGCATTTGAAGAATCACTGGGCTGTGGAATACAATATAGAAAAGAATCAGCTGTAGAAAGCCCTTTGTGTAACTGCTACAAACCAATGTCATAATATAACTTTATGTTTCTTTTATCTGATGCTAGAGTATCTGTACTGAGAGCCCCTAATAAAATGTAAAGTGCTTTTTAATTCTAAGTCATAGTTTTTATTATTGTTTTGTGTCTTACTTTCTCAGTCTCCTTATCTGTACTTTCAATTAATGTAAAGAGTAGATTAACTGTATTTAACTGCTATATGGCAATCTGTGCAGCTTAAAAACTGCAGTTTTGAGAAAGAATAACATAGAAAGTAATTTCATTTTCATAATGCAAAATAATGTTCCTTTGGTATGGGCAATAAAATTAATAGAGGTTCTGGTTTTACTGTTTGTAATCTTACTATACTCATTAAGAATGCCTCTGGAAAAAATTGATGGGCCAGTGCAGTTTGGTAAGTGCCCCCATTCATGTTGGCTATACAGTCATGTTTTATGACATGTAAAATGAGACTTTCCTTTACCTTCAAAAGGTTGAATGTATGTACTATAGATGATAAAGCCTTGAGATTTTTAAAAATTGAAATCCAAGGAATTATTTAAGTGTTTATTCTTGGGTAGTGTGTACACATAGTAGGTGTTCCATAAATATTTCTGAAATGCAGTAATACAGTTTTTATTATAGTGTAAACAGAGCCTCTAAGTGATTGGGCAAATACGACAAATTCTAAAATATAGCAGGCTGATGTGAAGCTACATATTGATGAAATAAGTTTTAAACTAAGGTTTTGCAGTGAGTGGAGGATAGATTTTTCAGATGATGAGAAAATGGGTATATTTTGGATAAGATGGCAAATGTAAGGACAAAAATAATGGTGAATTGCTTCCAGTTAATGACCAACAGATCTGAAACACGTGGATAGTGGTAGGGGAGAAAATATTGTCAACTAAAAAGAAACAGTTTACAACTTGAAGTTCATTGCTGAAATATTTGATCTAATAGAGGTGAGTGGAAGTGGAGTGTAGGCTTGGCACCATTAGAACAGCAGCTGGCTGTGCAAAAGAGGCTTCTAAGAAATAAAAGTGAAAACAAAGTGGCGTGTTTGGTGATCCATTTAATTTCCAGTTGTAGAAGAGAGTTCTTCTGGTGGTGTGATAGAAGGGAGACCTTTAATTTTATGAATCGGTAAGTTATCCACATACAGAAATGTATTCTACATATAAATAGCAATACTGAACATAATGCTACAGAGGATAGGCATGCCTAGGAATGTCAGTTTTACATAGTTTTGTATTTATATTTCATTTATGAAACCTTATGAGGAATCAAATCTAGAAACCAAATAAAGGAAGAAAATTACAACTTCCAGAAGTAAGAATAGTAGACACCAGGGAAAGACGTCAGAGATGGAAAGGTTGAGTCTTGGGGAAGAATTCAGTGTCCTAGGATACTAAGAAACTACTTCAGGAGGAAGGTTTTTATTTTAACTGATAAATCTAAAATAGAGACTATATAAAGAAAATTATGTAATATGTAATGTAGTTTGCATGTGCATGTAAAACCCGAAAGCACTAATAATTTAAAAGTTCTAAAAGAATGCTAGGACAGAAACCAGTACAAGAAAGTGAAGAGGAAAGGAATTGAGCCTAACAATTTTGCGACTACTGAAAGAAAAACGTGGTCCGTCTTCCCATTTTTTTTTTTTGGATGCTAGGGGTCAAATCAGATCCTCACGTGCGGTAGACAGAGACTGTACCACTGAGCTACCCCTTAGACCTTCGTTTCTCACTTTTTTAGTTTTGCTTTGAGAAAAGCGTTCAAGCTTGCAATCTTATTGCCACATTTTTTCACTTTTACATGACTCTTAATTTATATAAATGCTATTTAGTGGTTAAAAGATCATTTTGTATGCTTTTTAGTTTTCAGTGATTTTTGCTACTTTCTGAAAAGTGATGATATACTATGTTTTCATGGCCTCAAACTTGTGACCTTGAGTAGCTAGAGTTACAGACACGTGCCACTGTGCCCAGCTCATAATTATTTTTACCAGAACAGTATTACTGTGACTTAAAATGGTTTAGAGTAGAATTTCCAAACCAGTACTGTATCTTTTTAGGAACTGTGAAATAGCCTTTGGTTATTTAATAGTAAATTAAACATTTAGGGTTCATGTAGATTTACAGAACGGGAGAAATATGCCAAGTCACATAGTGGGCATGTATAAAATATTTAGACTTTAATAGAAAGAAAAACCAACCTTAGTGAGTGAAGTGGGAGGAAGGACGCCACACTGCTGGAATGATTGATGGATTTCTGCTCACATGTAACAGACTAACAGAATTTTAGGAAACCTTTGCTTACCACTTGAAAACGATGTGAAATTCTTTCGCAGCAAAGGTGACAGTATGTGCCCCCTGAGTAAAGCATCCGCTTGCTGCTCTTGCTTCTCCTTCTCGACCCTTCTGCCCTTCTCTCTTTCTCTCCCCTCTTTCTTTCTACTTTCAGAGTGTTTTAGTCGTAAGGTTATTTTATGTCTTTTTGTATTTATAAAATTCTATGCAATTTGACAAATGTTTTTAATTATGAACTATTTTCTAGGAATTATATGTAATAAAAATGCACTGCTATGGAGGATAAGAAACTAACCTGATTCACATAATTCCTTTCTTACTCAAAGGCTCATTTCCAGCAATAATAGGTATGAAACACAATGTTAAGAGCAGTGAGAGGTGATGATGAGAGACGTTCATAAACTTGTTCCACAGAGTCTGGGTGCCTGCTCTGTGCTTGGTATTTGGTACCTTATCAGTGAACAAAGGTAGGCAAGTTCCTACCATAATAGAATCTATTCTGTGGCTGGAATCAAATAATAAAGCAGTAATTACACAAGAAGTAATAAACCGTGATAATGGAGGGGCATGAGATCAGTGCAGCTGAACAGATAAGCAGTGGAGAGTGATAGGAGGGTGGGCTGTGGGTCACCTCTGGATAGGTGGTCACGGAATGCTTCTCTGATGGTGTGACATTTGGACTGCAAGTCATGAATGGGCCAGTCAAGCAAAGTCTGAGAAAAATGCGTTGAGAGTAGGAGGGAGGAGCATGTGTTAAAGCCTATAATAAAGAAAAGACTTGTTACTGTTACAGATCAGCAAAGAGGCCACTGGGGATTGGCAGTGAGTGAGGTGGAAGAAGTAGCAAGGAGGTAAATCACTGAGGCTGTTGAAGGTATTGGTAACAGTTTAGGTTTTTTTTTTTCCGGTACCAGGGATCGAACTCAGGACCTTGCGCTTGCCAGGCAAGCGCTTATGCCACTGAGCTATACCCCCAGCCCCAACAGTTTAGGTTTAAACAAGGAATGCGGCTGGGGCCGGAGAGGGGGCGGCATGGTCACAGTCCCAGCACTGTGGAAGTCTGAGTAGTAGGATGGCGAGTTCATGCCCAATTTGGGCAATTGAGTAATTTAGTGAAATCCTATCTCAAAATTTAGAAAACACTTTAAATCTTTATCTCAGTTAAAGGTTGAGTTCAATCCTCTCTACTGGAAAAACAAAAACAAAAAGGAAATGATCTGATTGATGTTTTTAAAAAACCCTACCTGACTAATAGGTAGCGATTGCCTTACAACAAGTTATACTCCAAAAGGAAGCTCAAACGTGTAGATACTATAACACAAGGTAAAAAATGGTAAAATATATGAGAAACAAAATCAAATTCTTGAGAGAACAGTAACACTCAGCTAAGATGAGGAAAGACTTCAGTAGAGACATACTTCAAACCTGCAAATGATTTAGATATCTGGAAAGAGAAGAGTATTCCTCAACTGAGATGGTGGGCTTAGCAGAATGGTCCAGAGATTTGATTTGACCCTGGTAAAAAGTTTGAGATCAGATCATGCAGAACCTCTAACTCAATGAAGAAATTTTATTTTCCTATAAGCACCAAAATGTCATTGAAGAAATAATTATGGCAATACATCACAAGCAGTGATGCGCCTGGAATCTGTGTAAAACGTGCTGTGTGGTGGGAGGTGACTTTGCCCTGCAAACCTGGGTTGTTTTGTTTTTTGTTGTCCTTTTCTGTAAAATAAGGAGGTTAGATGACATAGACTTTAATATCCAGGTTATTTTTTTAAAAACACTTTAGTTTCCAATATACAAAATAGCATATGTATTTTAAAAGTGCAAAAACTTTAAATTCATACATATTATTAAAAATTGGTTTATATAGAATGTCTGCAGTCACTATTACTAGGTACTGTCATTCATTCATTTTAGAGGATATTTATGTCCCTTTTCCCCAGCTTTGTATCCTCTTATTTGTTGATGCAATTTTCAAAGGGCAAATGTACAGTGCTAGCAGAGTGAAATTTCCAGATATGGTTTTCCCATTGCAGAATATGAGTAATAATAACAAAAATGGCCTTCATTTTCAGTAAATCCCATCTTCTTTACCATAACATTTACCATTCTATTTTATGTGTATACATCCTAAGACAGAAGTGTATGAGATGTTACCTAACCCAGCTGCTCAGGTCGGCGAAAACATTCTGGGCCGGTTTGGTTTTCCTTTTCCTTCTTACGCTGTTACTTGGGGATGACTCCCGAAGGCCACCTCTGCTGCTTAGAAACTCTATTTCCCTGCTTCCACTCTTATGTGACAGATGATTGGTGAGCATCAGCAGGCCACTACGTAGCACAAGTAATTCTCAGGTTACTCTTCTATGAATTCCTGACCACCAGACTGACAGCGAAAGTATTATAAATTATAAGTGCCAGAGCTCTTACCTTTGTAATTATTGCATTGCTTTGTAAAATATTTGTCCTTTTGAGCACTTATAAATATTCAGGTATTTCATCAATAAATGAGTGCTTTTCAGAGATTGAACTTTATTTTTGTCATGTTTAGTCATGAAAACCACTTACTTAGGCGGCCGTCAGGTTGACTTGGCGTCTTTAGTCACGTGACGTACTTTGTATTACGTTTGAACAGTTTACCTCAAGTGTCACTCAGGGAGCTCGTTCATTTATGTACTAACCATACTGAGCTTCACTAGGGCGAGTATCATTTCAGCCCGTTGAGTCTTGTATTTAATAATTTGATAAAATTATCGTTTTTATTTTCCTGTTATATTACCTTATAGAAATTAATGAAACATATGCAATTTTTTCTTGCCTATAGTTTAAATATTTGGGCTAGAAAGTTGTTAAAACTCTGTTCTTCCTCTTTCTGTCCCTGCCTTTATTTCTCTCGCCCCAGCCCTTCCCTCTCCCCTTCCACCTCCCACTCTTTCTCTCTCTCCCTTTGCCTAGGAGAGGGAGAAGCTGGGTATAGCGTTCCCCCTCCAGTGCTCTTCCATGCTAGGCCTTCTAAAGAGCTCACCGAAGGCACACCATGTTATGGATGGTGTGTAACGACATAAGAAAATAGGGAAAACACTGGTGTACTCTTAGTCACCACTTTTGATTTTTGGAAAGGTAAACGTAACTTGCTATGCCTAAATTGTTGGAAGCTACATATCGCCATCATTTATTTTAGCTATGCTAAAGAATTACTTGAATAAACACCCTTTAAATAAATGCGTTTGTGAATGATAGGATCCTTGAAATTGTTTCTGGGTACATTAGTACAAAGTAAAGGGCCATCTCTGCAACTTGAGTTACATCCTTTTGAGCTTAACTGGCTAGCTTGACCCTGGAACAGCAACATGAAACATTGGTGCTGAGCAGCAAACATGATATATGAACCCCTTTAACCGTTGCAGTGTCTGCTGTTATGCGTGCATGTGGTTTTCTCACCTTTCCTCGTGACTGTCAGGATAGTGCACATAGTAGATGGAAGGAGGACCTTTGAGGAAAAGAAAGGGAATTTAATTTATGCAGGTGTACATGGCACTTTCTGTCTTCTGTTTTAGAACATGCTAGAAAATCAAGAACTTTCAATTTTCCTGACCTTGGTATTGAGCCTTAGGAAACCTTTGCTTGCTTTTTAAGTACTATTTTGCAAATGAATACTTACAATGAATTTTTTCTTTGAATATAATGTTTTATTTATTTTTTAGTTTAAAGATTAAAGAACTAAAATAAGAAACATTTATAAAATAACACATAAGCAATACAGAATTTTAAATATAATTTGTGGGTTTTTTAAAAATTAACAGAGTAAGCTTTAAAGCAGAAAACTATATTCTAAAACCATTACAGGACAAATATCCTTAGTAAAGTTTAGGAGATATGGTTTAATTTGAGGTGCATGGAAGTTTGTTAAAGGAGTGAATGAATTTCACTCTACAGATACCACTGAATATTGCCCAATAGTATCTGTTGATTTAGTTTTACTACTTTAAAATATGCTGCAAAGTTTATGTACATACATACATATTTAAAGAAAAGTGATTAGAATTTGTAATCAAACTCATTAGCCATAAGTATTAATTCAGTTTCTTTTCTGTAAAAAACTTGGTTTTGGGGATTGAACCTAGGATTTTGCACATGCTATGCATGTATTCTAATCCTGAAGCCCCAACCCTAATTAATATTTATATTTATAAAATAGTATTAGTTTTAGATATGTAGAAATTTTCTTAGTATATTGTCTTAATGTTAAAGTGATAGTGGTAGGTGGTATTTTAAAATTTATTAAAGGATTATACTGAAATTTTTGAAACTTGGTGAAAATAATGTTATTTTTCTCCAGTCTTTTAAGTCTGAATTATATTAAGTAGATTATAGGAAATTTCACTGGTGTACTTCTTACTAGCATGAAACAGCTGACCATAGACTTCAATGTGGGAAACCTACAGAATCTGTTTTTGACATGAGAAAATTTGTACTAGTATTGCATTACACTGTCAGCAGGTGCTGCCGTGGACATGGGTGTAAAGCCAGAAGGAAAGGACTGGGATGCAGAATAGTAATTGGAAAGAGAGAAATAAATCCTCCCCTTTCAGTTGCTCCACTGATTCCTAATGTTCCAGGTAAAGTACACCTGCTGCGTAGCCGAGAAGAATAGGCGCATACTAGCATTCCGTTAATTTCGGAGGAATGGCAGTGAACTGCATCTACCAGCAGGTGTGCTCAGCAGAAGGGAGAAGATGGACTGGAGGCAGAGTATAGAGCAGAAAAGAGAGCAAGATAGCGTGGTCTCGAAACAGGAGACAGGGTAGGAGCGCGATAAACGTGCATTCCTAATATTCCTCCATTAATTCCTAAATATGACACATTTTTGAAGTATTTGAAGCCATGTCAGATTTATGACAGCATATGTTAAAATTATGCAATGTGCTTCAGTAATATAAGCTAACATTTCCTGAAGTGATTTTAAAGTGTAGCATACTGCAGAGTAATCCTGTTAAGGAGCTTGGTTTTGATTATAATAATGGGATATATGGTATGGTGACAAAAACTGTCTTCCAGTTGACACAACAATCCATAATTTATAGATTGTCTTAAAAATTAAAAGACAAAGTCAATTATAGCTAATTATGATGCTACATTTGCTTGAGAAGTTATTATATCCTTTGGGATAAAGGAAGTAATATTCATGTCAGTCAGGAATCTTTAGCTACGGTTTCCTGGTTCAATCTTAAGATTTTTTCAGTTTTGTTTCATGAAAATCCTAAGCCACTGAAAGCATGAAACCCTGCTATTTTTAGAAATAACTGTAGTAGCTTCTGTACATCATTTCACGTTTGTTCCAATTCTGAACTTATTTGTGCCAAATCTTCTGAGAGGTTACTGGAAGTTTTGCTCAGTGACTGCTGAATCATTCAGAGATGAATTTTAAATTATGCTGCAGAAAATAATAATAGACTGAGTTACAGCTTCAAGAGATCATGGCTATTCCATTGATACTGGTTTCAGATACTTTATAGGAATTGAAAGTTTTGCAAAGTATTGGATACTGGTAGTATTTTTATTTCATCATGATCAGAATATTTTTAACCATCAAAAAACAAACTATGTGCATACGATACTATGAGGCTAGGTATTTTAGCATCTACTCAGGAATTAAAAGGAAGGGGAGGGTCTTATTTATGTGAGTTTATATTTTCCTTGTGATTCCACAAAAAGTTATGACATTTTTCCTATTTAAGGTCAGTTAATTATTAGTAGGAAAGCAAAATTCCTCCTTGTGTAAAAGTCTAGAAAGTGTAATGATTTTACAAATTAATAGCTGCATGTTGACTTCTTGCAGAATCTTCTTTTGGTATGTTGTGATCATCAAGCAGTTTATAAGTGTCTCTAAAGCACTTGCATTTTATATTGTGAAACTGGTCTGGATGCATGCATGTAACTTGGGTTTATTTCTTACAGAAAAAAGGAATATTGTGAGAGTAACATTAAGGAAATATGTATTGAAAGAACATAAGCTACAATAAATTACTTGTTTGAGTAATATTATGAGTTGTTATCTGATGTATTTAGGATTTCATTTTGTTGGAAAGCTTTCAGAGGATGCCCTAGTACATGTGCCAATGACAGAAGCTCCTTGTAACAACTCAGAGCATGCTTTATGCTTTATGAAATGGGATTGTAAAAATCCCCTCAAAAATGACACCCAAAATAGCATTCAAACACAATTTCCTTTGATAAGGCTTTAAGGCACTCATATGAAAAGTGATACCATGTTGAGTGAGACTGTGTCAGCATTATGTTCTGTTGTGTTGCTCATAACTCACTTTAATCCATTAAGGGTGCTGGGGTCATTTATTTTCCTCCTCAAGTCATTAAATACCATTATTGATTTCTGTTCAGTTAGATGCTGCCTTCATTTTATGATCATTATATATATTAATGCTGCCTTGATTTTATGTGCTTTAAACAATAGATACTATCATATTTAAAGTTAGTTTAAAATAAAGTTAACAACAATTATGAAAAATTCTGTAATACTTAGTTCACTAACCCAAGATCATGTTTACCTAGTATTGTAAAAATGATACTAATGTTCAGAAATGTATAACCACCTCTCTTCAGTGTTTTGTTTAGTAGAACAGATAACTTTTTTACTTTTAAAAATAAACTAAAATTCATAAAATTAGAATGTAGGCTCTTATAAGATTCCCATATACTGCTACTGCTTTTATGACTAGTTATACTTACTCCTGCTGATTTGCAGATGGGTCTATTTCTCTTTAGTTTTCTAATTTCTTATTTTTTGCCATATAAATGAAAACAAAGTAAATACCTCACCATATTGTAGGTTATTTAGTGGGTTAAGGAGGGCCCTGGGAGACGAAACTGAAGAGACATCAATATATGATGTTCTGTTGGAGAAATAGGCGACCATTACTACTGACTACAGGGTTTTCGTATAATCCATTGTATGTTCAATGACTTGTGTAGTTGAAATAATTTAGAAATGATGTTTCTGTATGGTCCCTTAAAATTATTTTTTGTCAAAAGAAATAGCACTATTGAGAATTTTTTAATCTAGATTTCTGCCACTTTTTTAAGACCAGTAATTTTTTACTCAATTTAATACATTTTATTTGTGTTTTACTTTATGGTATATGCCTTAATAGTACTAGAAACCTTCTAACTTTCGTATTTTGACAATGTTTTAAAATATTGCACTTTACCTACCCTTTGTAATTTGAGTAGAAATTGTTGGTTTAAACAACAGTGAGATGATGCTTATTAGATCACCTTTCCCATGGGAAGTACTTACTGTTGAAGGTCTGCACCCTCTAGTGCAGAAGGACCAAGAAGTACCAAGTTTATTACAGCAGCATCTTTGAAGGTCTGTGCTCAGCACTTTTGCATAGGCTTCTTGCCTTCCTCGTTGGAGGAAACCTGAGCAAAGCTGTGATACTAATGAATTGTGACAAGCCTCTTGCCTGTCAGGCAGAGGTTCCCGCCTTCCTCCTTTAAGGCAAAAACTTAATGGAAGATGCTCAGATGGGCAAGCTCTCTGATGATACCTCTTAAGTGCTCACCCTTTTCTGACGCGAATATTCAGAGAGCCATGAAGCTGCAAGTGGCAGCATTTAATATCGTCTTTCTCATAATGCCTGAATAATTTTCCAGAGACTGATCGCTGCAGCTGCTGTGAACATGGTTATTTGTTTATTTTTCACCTTGGTCCTGGTGGAATGCTGACCTAGCTAATCTACGGGACTTACGGGGAAAATGGTTTCATATTCATAGCTCTCATCTGTTCTTTCAAATAAACACAAGTGATCAGCCACTTCTCACTTTAAGAAATGAGGAAACCGTTTAGTTTTCTTTAAAATAAAAAAAAATGATTACAATAATGAAGAATTTACTTGGTGACAAATGAAGACTATCTTGCATATTTTTAATGGATGTTTGTGAGAGGAGAGGAGAAAACATAGGCTGTGGTGGTGAGTTATAGAATGTTTTCAAGATTTGCCTCTGGTAGTGCTGCTCATTATGTTAAACAGCCTCGCTTTTAAGCTACTGTAGTTTTCGTTTTATGTGTATTGGCCTTCATTTGCCGAAATGCTTCAAGTTCACAGTACTAAAGTCATTTTGAAAACGGGATGTAATTACAAAGGTATCTTATGCTTACCAACAGCTTTTTTGGATCAATTTAATTATCATTACTTGTGGATACTGTAAATTGAATATCCCTTCCCTAATTACATTAAACTCAGGGGTTAGCTGCTTAAACATCTAAATGAGAAAAGTTCATCCTTTGCTATAAATAGGAGAATTGTTCTCTTATTTAGACTGACCTTAGAAGCTAAGCATTTTACATGATACTGTCAGGTGAGCATTATAAAGACAGTCTGTAATGAGATCTGTAATGAGGAACTAAGGTATAATGGCCCTTTTAAAAAGTTAATTTATTCAGCATTTTCTTACTACATGATGGCATTAAAGTTTGTGTGTATTTCCAAATCTTTTTTTAAAAAATAGGGGCCAGTCGCACTGTTCTTGGTTTAGCCATGTTCTGCCAGTAGTTTGAAGTGGTTTAACATTACTATGCCAGTTAATGGAAGCCACCATTAAAATAATGAATCAGTCCTGCCCTTTTAAACAAAGCTTATTTATTTAGAGACTAGAATATTACTTTGCCTGCCTCCCTCGATCTCCCTTTTACATAAATGATTTACAGACGTTCAGTCAAGTCGCTTAAAAAGAACATTTTTCTGAAACAACAAAAAAAGACTACTTTAGACACCTATATAAAAAGAGACTATTTTTCCCTGTTGTAAAAAATCAGCCTTTCATTAGTTGATGTGTATATCTTGGGTTAGTATTTTGTTGTCTTTCAGCTGAAGTGATTTTGTGCTTTGTAACAAAATGGAGATCATTCTAGTGAGAGATTTGATTGATTTCTGCTTGTTATAGTCATTGTAAATTTTAGCACCATGCACAGCTACTTGCTTTTATTTACTTTGTTTTCTTTCTTCATTGTAGCTTCATTAAAAATCTGTCTTATCTATTCACAGTAGAAACTTAAAATGTAAGTATGTCTGCTTATTTTCTCAGAATAGCTTCTGTCGAATTTGCTTTCAGGTTTATCATGAAAATCTGCAAGAAAGGACGCATGTAAGGGTAGTAAACAATTCCTAGGATGGCTAGAAGAGATTTTTGTTGCACAAGATAAGTAGCTAAAATCATTAATAGGTAATGACCAATTCTGAAACATGGATCAATCACAATTTGAATATTTTTTGGATTTTGAGCTATTGTAGCTAACGAGCTACATTATAGAACACATGAGGATGACAAGAAAAACATGTAGACTTTTTGACATTAAATAATTGACAAATCCTTTGAACTCTGAATTTTCCAAAGCAGTTTCTCATTATACTAAAGTATACTGGGAGCTATGTACTCAGTTATTTTATTTTCAACCATACTAAATACTAGAAATTTACTTTTAGTACATTATGCTAAATAATTATAAAGTGCTAGAGATTTGAATTTAAATATGTCTTTTAATACCTTTTAAACAATTTTTTAAAAATACACTTCACATAGCACTTTAGTGGTTAAAGGTATGAAATTGGATGTGCGTGCAGGCAGCAATTCTCCTAATCAATTCAAACAGGCTCTGAACTCTGGAATTGCATTTCTAATATTAGCGGACTATTCATAGCCTAACTTTAAAAAAAAAAAACAGCAATTTTATGCTTCTAATACAATTAGACACAGAGACCAGTTCTATTAACCTATCAGTTTTATTCTTTTTTATAAAAAAGCAATCCCAAGTAGGTATTTAGGCATAGATCTGTATAGATTAGATAGGAATTTCAAAAAACGCTGTACGTATAACTCCTCCACAAAAGAAATCTTGGCAAGTATATGTGATATGTGAATTGTTGCATAATGAAAGTGGAGGTCCTGAGAAGTAAAGAAGAAATCATTTGAAGTCCATGTAGGTATCAGTGCATGTAATGCAAAATTTTCCTGCTCAAAATTAAATAGAGGAGTGTGCAGGGGTGGTAATGTCATTACCACATAACACCTCCTAGCTGTAAAAGTTGAGCCTTTCAGCTACATCTGTGGGGTCAAAGTGCACGGAAGACGCAGCCTTCTTGGAAGAGAGGTGTTGATTCATGTAATGTCCTTCTCTAACGTCAAGGAAGGCACCCAAGACAGAAGCACTGCTGATGTTGATGGTAATTGACACACATTAAATTTAGCTTGGAAATTAAGGCCTATTAAGAAAACTGCTCCTCATCACTTCTCCTGACTTCTTGAGAATTTTATACACATTGTGGAATATTTATGCTTGTCTCCAGACTCAGCATTGTGATCTCTTCTGATTAATCGTGTTTTACTGCGATGGTACCAAATTGGGCAAAATATTCCTGAAGGTTTTCTCCCATTAGCTTTTTCAGTGGCTTCCTATGCACTCTCAAATTTGACTGAGTTATTTTCTTACAACACTTCTAAGGAAACATTTTCTTAAAATTCTACATTTTAATATAATGCATAGGATGGTTTCTGAAGCAGCATGTCTGCAAGCTTGATCATAAGGCAAGTTTCCTCAAAGAGCTAAGTAGCTGTGTCTTACCTTAGATTAAGCAGTTACCTGGACTTGTAGCTACTTCATAATACAATTCTGGTAGAGCCCTGAAAGTAAAGGTAGGTTTTTTTTACTCTGGTCATTCACTATTCATGAATAGTGACAAAACTGAAATGAATTGACTTAATAATAACACCATTCTTCTGAAAATAAAGGAAATGGAAGACATTGTTCAAGCCAGGGTGATCTGAACTATGCCATTAAAATTGGAGGCTACAGAATTCATTCTCAATAGGTAGGGTAATAAGAACAAATGTTAAAGTCTTGGTTGCACAAGATTCTTGAACATTTAATTTTTACAACCAGGCTCTGAGGTATTGATCCTATGTTTCAGATGGATGCCCAATCTCACAGGAGTTCCATAAACAGATGGCTTTCTCAGCATTACAGGATGGGAGACTCCAGGGCGTTTGAACCCCGGTCTGTGTTAGTTTCAGTGAAAAGCTTCCTGCCACACACTAGCATGACCCATGGTGAGGCTGGCAGTATAAAGACAGGGAAACACTACCAGAGGGAGGCCTTTCATCCCCTCTCTCTGTTCTGGTTCCTTTCATTGTCTGTGTCAGCACAGCCAATCCCTGTATTCTTTGCCCATCATTTTCATTACGTGCCCCAAAGTCACAGCAAATCAGTGGGGTAAGGAAAAAGTGTGTTGCACATTCCTCAAGACAACTGCTTAAGCTCCTACTGTTAGGAGGTGCTGGAACGCTCACTGCTCACAGCACCGAGGACTAACAGAAACAGACTGCTGTGATAGATGTGATAGGATATGCAGTTTCATAGTTTACTGTCATAAAAATTGTTTGGGGGCTGATTTTTTTAATCCTTTATGTGTTCTAGATAGAAGTTCATCTGAGGGGCAGTTGGCTAAAATTTTTTTCCCAATTCGTGGGTTTTCTTTTTACTCTATTGGTGATTTCTTTTATGGTTTGATCAATCTTGCACTCTTACATGTGGTAAGCTGAGCAACTTCGTTGAAGGTAATAACAATATAACAACCACTGTTAATTCGTATCATTTTGTTCTGAAGCTCTATACATTTTTATTTTTTGCTTTGTTTTGTTTTTGTCTATGTTGTTGTTATTTAGCTATTGTTCTTTTTTATTGTTATTCTCTTTAAAATTAGTAAAAAAATTGTTTAGATGCAACCACTGGCCAGATTTCCAACTGTTAAAATACAGTAGTCACTAATCTTCTCTTAAGATATATTTTTTCTTTGAATTTTTACAGACTGTAATAATCTTGTACACATAAACTTTGGGTGACAAGCATCATCATGAAGTATCTATGTATTTGTAAAGGAAACCTTAGAAAAGGTGTTTTTTTTTTTTTCTCATCATATACCATTTAAAATAGCTGGATGGCCAGAATCTAAGAGTGAAAATTGTTTAAATAAGGTACTTATATGAGTTCTGGTTTACATAATCATCCAAATACTGTTCCTAAGTGTCAGAAGTTGCTCTGGTCTGTGTCTGAAGCTGCTATAGGATGTGTAGGATCTAGGAATTAAATACTTGAGTAGCGCTGACCTAATAAAGTGAGCTTCAGTAAAATTTTGTAGTTGATCAATGAATTATTAATTAAGTAAATATTGAGAAGATAAGGAATAAGATTATGTTCCAAAGACTGTGTTAAAAATGTGTTTTTCCAACTGTAGTAAAAGAGAAACTTACATGATTATAACATTTTATTTATAGTGTAAACTTTGCATATGTGATATTGGTCTTTCCCATATTCTGTCACTTCTTGTTCCTCCCGATTTCAATCATGTTGTTGTCTTTACATTATAGGCGAGAGTCTAAGCTAGTACAGCCTTAACACAACTCTCGTGCTAGCCCTACAAGTTATTTTTAATTTGTATTATTGAAGCTGTATGTAAAATCTTCTTTTTTCCCTTTTTTCCTTTCTGGTCCCTGCCCTTTGGTTTATGCTCACAATTCCAAGTAGGTTTTTGGATTAGGAAAACATGAAGCAAGGGGAAAGGAAAGATTAATATGGACACATCAGCAGGCCTAGGTTAATACGGCAGCCACGCTCCATCATATGCTTCACTTACTAATCATTTAAGGCACGAGTCGTTGATACCTACATTTACTCTATTCAAAGTAACTTGCTGTATTGAAAGAAAATGTTATATTTTTACCACGAACTCTCCATTGAGAGACTACTGTAAGAAGAAGCTATTGACAGAGGCAAAAGAGTTGTTTGCAAGTGTGACAGAGAGTTGCTATTCTTTGTATATAAAAACCTTTTTTAGAAAATAAATTTAAAAAGTCACAATAGAAAATTAAAAATGCGTAAGATACACGAGTAGCTAAGAGCCATGAAAAAATGCTCAACGTTATTATCATTAAAATCTAAATAAAAGCACAGTGAAGTATATTTTGTTTCTCATATTGACAGATTTTTAAAGGTTGTTGATATCCCTGTCATGAATTTCTCTTAGGAGTGTTAACAGATGAACCCTTTAAGAAGCACAGTTTAGCAATAGATGTTTAAAAACTTTAAAGCCTATGTCATTGATTTAGTAATGTTTATTTTGATTTCTAGGAATTTATTCTGAGTAAAAAATTTAAATATATATATATATGGAGAAAGAAAATATGAAAATCTCAACACAAAGGAGGATTGATTAAATAAATTATATACTTTAATATAACATTTGAGGATTTAGATATAATGACCTTTAATAATGATTAAAAGAATATAGGATATATTAAGTGGAAAAATATGTTGTACAAGAGCATAGTATGTTTCTTTTTAATATATTTGCAATATTTTAATGGGAAAAGTCAAAAAGAACATATGATAAATGATAACCATATTCATTTCTGGGTGGATGGAGTAGGAGAGATTTTATTTACTTACTTAGTCTTTGTTTCTTTAGTTTTTGTCTTAGTGCGATGAGCATGTCTTATTTACATATATCAAAAGTAAAGAGAAGGACACTCAGCACTGATCACAGGATGATTTGATCGACTCATACCCCCTTAAAACAAGTTATATCAAGCAAACGTTTTTCTTCTTGGGTAGTTAGAGCCAAAGAGTACAGGTATCTTTAGCTTAGGAATAGTAATGTCATCCTGTGTATATCAGGCTTATTGGTCAGCCTGATGAGCAGCATTAAATCAGTCAGTTACTAGCAGTGAAAGAAATGTTAGATGAAGAGAGAGAAATCCAAAGTTTGAGAGTGCTATGTCTACAGGTAGAGGATTGTCATGGATTACTGTGTCACGTATAGTTGCCTTTGCCATTAGTTGTTTATTTTTATTTTTGTTTTTTGCCACTAGTCTTATTACCTTGTATCAGGTACATTAACAGGGTGTCTTACTCAGACTTTATAAATATCCCGCAGGTAGTATAATTACCGGGCTTTTGCAAGAGTGAATTATGTCATTTAAAAAATTTGTTCTTTCATAAATTATTTTAATGAGAAACCGATTCAAGGTCAAAATAAAAGTAGGAGTCAGGGAGGGAGAGCTTTTGCAAAGGGGCGGGGTTAGGGGGACTAAAGGTGAAGAAGGGCGGAAGGAGAGTCAAGAAGGAGAGTCAAGAACGGCGGTGAAAGGAATCCAGAGGGGGAATCCAGAGGGCTGCCCCTGTGTGTCCCTGCTCCCCACCATGCGTGGGATCAGCATGCACGGTAAACGCGGGCTAAAATGCTTTTAAATTTAAAAAGTTAATTTAGCTACATAGTAAATTAAATTAAATTAAATATTACCAAAATTGTAAGGCCTCACTCTATCCTTTTTCCCTTTCCAGAAACAGCTACTCTTGATACTTTTAAGTACTTATTTGGTAATTATATATTTAATTTTAAGTGTGATGCAGATCTTCATCTTTGCAAAATAGAATTTATTTCTGGAGATACACACATTATTTGCAATGAAAAATGCTAGTGCATCTAGACACATACTGTATTTATACTTCTAGTTAAAAATAATACTCTGATATGTGATAATAAAATCATTTTATATGGTTTGTAAGGCAGCTGTAAAGATAACTCCAAAGGAGGAATTCTAAAATGTTTTGATCAATATTGGTATTATAGGTTCTTTCTTATAGCTAAAGTTCGTTTTTAACTCTCCATCTCACTTCTTCCTTACATCATACCTGTTTCCACCAAGGTTCAAAATCTTTGCTTTCTCTTTCTTCGGAGATTATACCACAAATTTTCTTCCTAGGGTGAATCCTGAAAGGTGTGTACACGTGGGTGGTGAGATTCTTCACTTGGGACAGGGGTGGTTCTGTATTTACACTGTCAGTTTATTCCCAGTGTTCTCCCACAGTTCTCTGTGTTTGTCTTACCTGGAACCTCTCACCTTTAGCCTATGCAGGGGTGGTGAGGTCTGAGGCAGCTTTCTTCTCACTGCCACAGGCTCTGCCGCTCATTTATTCTTTGTCGGTTTTGCTGGCCTCTATTTCTCATGTGGGTTAGGTGTACTTCTGCCTTAGAGTCTTTGCATTTTCTATTCCCTCTGACCAGAATATATTTTTTACAGTGTACCACCCAAACAAACAATCCCCAGATCACAAGAAATTATGTTAATTAACAGTATAACAGGTTGGCAGGGGTGGCTCTGGAACTGGCTGGGTTCAACATCACAAACCTCATTTGAAGATCAGGTAACTAACTACCTATGCAGTTTCCATGAACAAAAATTCAAGAAGGGACACATCAAACTGAGGAAGTGCTTTTAAAGTTCTTCTTAGATAGGACACACCTCACAGAAACTCATGTTCCACAGATCCAAGCATCTCAAGTCCTAAATGAGTATTTCAGGAAAGTTGGATGAGGCCAGGAGGAAAGAGAGAATCTACTACATTCCTGATGTCCACAGGCCTTGCTCCCTCACTTGCTTTGTCTTGGATTATATGTTAATGTCTCTCCAGCCAGCTTGAAGTTTTACAACCCTTTTACTTCCTGTTCTCCTTCCCTGATTTCCTTTTCTCCACAGCTTTTCACACCATCTGACATATTGTTGAATTAACACATTGTATTCAGCAGGATACATTCCTCTGTCCATTCAAGGGGACACTCAACGATCACACACATTTATTTTTTCAGTTTTCCGCCTTCCCTAATGAGTATATTCGTGAACTCATTGCTGTTTCCTTCGTTCTGTTCTCTCAATACCAAAATAGTGCTAAGAAAAATCTAAAGATTCTTTTATTAGCTTAGAACTTCTCCATCCTTCATGCTTTTACCACCTCTCAGGATGGTTTCCACTGTTTCAGAGTTTGTTGATGTCATCACCCACTGGTAGTATTTGCTTCCATTCTCTGTGACTTTATGATTGATTTGTTCTCTATTACTTAAAAGGTCTAGGGTGAAAGAAGAGATAAAAAATATCATAAAGAGACTTTTATGAAATGGGCTATTTTTAAAATAGAAATTGCAACTTCTTAAATATTTGTTAAGTAAGAATTCTTGACTTAATGTATTGATTTTCCTGCAAACTACCCAATACAGATTTGATTGGGATTTTTTAAAGAGTAGAAATTACAGTTAGATCCTCTGTAAATGCTAGAATAAATAAATTGCTTAATATAGAAACTATCAATGTGTTTTGGTTGGTGATGTTACCCTTTGTGAATAGGTGATTATTGTTTGTCCTTTATTTTAAAAAGTAATATGTCAACCTGCTTGAAAGTGAATTAGTTCTTGTGCAATTGTGAATGCAGGGATCTAATTGGATCAAAAGCATTTTGTATACTAAATACACATGACATTTGTAATTTGTAGTTGAGGGATCCGCTTGCTACTTTTGGCGTGGGTTCTGACCTTTTAAATGCAAAACGCAGCTCTGCTCCTTGTAGCAGTAGACCAGCCTGCTCTGTCATAGCAATTATTTCCCATCAGTTACGCGTCGTTCCTGTGGGCTGTGTTTCACTGAAATGGCCATGCATTGTATTTTTGTCTTCACCGCTTGTGACGTCCCCAGCCCAGGTCTGTGGAGCAGATATTCTGTTATATATGCTCTTCCAACTCAGCTGGAGTATTGTAAGGGTATTCTTACTCCTGTCACTTGTATAAGATTCTGATGAATTTGTCCTTAGTACTTTATATAATAATATATAGCTTTTGGCACATCTTCAGGGAGCCAGAAATGTATTAATATCATCAGTATTGACCCAAGTATTTTGAAATTCCTCCTATAGAATCAGCTTTAGAGCCTCCTTACACACCATACAAAAATGGTCTTACTATGTAACAGATTATTATTTTAAATTAGACATGGTTAACACAGTATAAATGTCTGAATGCACTAACATTTTTTTTCACTGCAAATATGTGTATATTTCCAGAAATAAATTTCATTCTGCAAAGATGAAGATCTGTATCACAACTAAAATTACATGATACAGATCTCAAAACTGTTCGATGACATTCCAAAGGATTTATTTTGAAAGAAAAAAGCCTTATTTAATGTTTAAATAATTACACCATTAAAAAGAACTCTTTGCCTTATTGCTGTACTTGTTACTGGCTCTTCTGTTTTATTTTTATGCCCCAATCTTATTTTTTGTTTCTTCATGTCACCTGCATTGACCCCTCTGCCGGCATTGTCATCATATACTTAGCTGAAACGTGCCTTACATGACAAAAGTAAAGGGAGACAGGATACCAGTTTCTTCTCATTAAAACAAAGCATTGCTTCTCTCTAAAGCAAAGAGGACATGCAGCATAGAAACTTAAAAGATGGAGCCACACATAGTAAAATCCCAGAATATTGTAAATGAGAAGTACCTCAGATAAGTGCTAATGAAGGTAAGTGCAACAGCTCTGGTTTGGAAATGGGCAGAAATTTTGAAGAGCTCAGGAAGACGGAGTCCAGGAAAAACTTCTAGCATTAGTTCCCCTTACCCTATGCATGTGACCCTGAAACTCCAAGGATAATCAGTATGACCATTCAGTTTTTGTATTTAAGAGGCCTAGTACTTCTGAAATGTTTCCAGTATTTAGAAGGAATATGGTATGGTTGAAATTGCATGTCTGAGAGTCAGAAAACCTGAAGTTAAAACTTCTCTTCATATTTGGCCAAAAATTCCCATCTGTAAAATGGGCACAGAACATCTAAATAACAGAGTTATATAATAAGTAGAATCAGTGTTTGTAAAAATGCAAAAGATTGAAGCACTAGCCTGGCACATAGGGAATGCTTAAAATGCTACATTATTTTTCTCTGTCTTCTTAAAGATTTGTCTGGTGTGTGTGCCTGTGTGTGGATTTACACGTCTATGTAACCTGCTGTGTTAAAAAGAAAAATACTTAAGGCTTGTGCTATAGCCCTGTGATAGATCGCTGGCTTAACGTGCTCAAGGGACTGGGTTCAATCCTCAGTATCGCCAATTTTTTAAAAAAAGAAAAGAAAAAGAATGAAAAGTTGAATATCACTCCGAAGTATGTTAAATTGGTGGGGGCAGCATAAGTACATGCTCCCCAAGTGTACCTATAAAGTAAGTTTTACCAAACGAGTAAATAGAAACTACACATGAAAGTTTAAAGTAGAAAAATGATTGGGTCTGTAACAGCGTTAAAGAAGTGAGCTTGACTCTTGTTGCCAAAACTTCCCACAGAAGAACCCTAAGACATCTTTTTTGAACTTCCTATACTGTGGTTAATAGTACTTAATGGATTAGTTGGATGGTTCTTCCTACCTTAAAGATCATAGGCCATTATTATCCTGATAGTAGTGAATACAGGTTTGTTGAAGTTACCTGTGTTTTCTTCATAGACGGTACTATGGAACAGGCGCACCTTCCTATCTGCCATAATCATGATCCACGAAGCCTCTTTTGAAGTTAGGTTGCATATTGCCAAAAGCAGAGCCGTTAAGTAGGTCACACTCCTAAGAGAGACGCTGAAATCAACATCTGAAATTGAAAAACTATTCTCCACTCGTATTAAGTTTTTAGGTTATCACTAAGAAAAAAAGCACACTAAAATTAGATGAAATGAAGAAAGCCTGGGTTATTCAGAATATAAAGACTAGAGTGAACGCTAAATTTTTTCTTTTGTCCTTGTCTCTCATCAGTACGTTAAAAATTGAAGTTGGTCTAAATAACATTGGGTCTTACGATCTCTGATAATTGATCAGCTTCCCTGTTTTCTTTTGCCTCTAGTACTTGTGCCTTAGAGCCGTCTGTTTCCATAACTTTATGTCTTCAGAATCAGTTACAGTGGACTTACATATTTCAGAGCAGAAACAACACCATAGTTTGATTTTTCAGGGTTCATTTTTACACAGGCAGTTGCATCAGCTTTTTCTATACATCGGTGCGTAAGCATTGGGTTTTCTTAATTTAGTCTTGTCCAGGAAGCTGTTAAAGCATGAAGTTCCAAGAAAATATTTTTTCTATACAATGGAAAATACCATAAGTTACTGGTATTTCCTCTTTAATGGAAGTAATTTTGGAAACAGAAGTTAATAGATTTTCAATTTCGGGGGCAGGGGAAAATCTTTGCAAAGATGTAATCAAATGTCTGGCACACTTCCAACTTTTAAAATATAGGGTTTCCAGATGTATTTCTTCAAATGTCTAATGTGTAGTGTTGTTTTATCCCCTTTGGCAAATTATGGCAAAGAGAAATAGATCTTGGAAGCATATTGCTTTAATATTAATGTCTTTATTTTACGTGGCTACATAATGTCCATGATAGTCTCATTTACTTAAATTGTATATGCATTTATATCCTGGTTTCAGTTTGGTCATAGAGAATGGTGCTTTCCTGTGTCCTATAGCAGATGGTTTCAGTCCTTTGAGAGGTTAATACTGAGCCTCTGGCATCAGATTTCTTGGGTTGGAATCCCGCTTCTCCCACTAACTAGCTGGGTGATTTAAAATAGTTTATTTTTACTGCCAGTAGGCCTCAGTTTTCTCTGCATAAAATTAACATTGATAATTCTTATCTCACTGAACTGTTAGGAAGATGCCACACCACATGCAATATTTTTTTTTGGTTCCCAAGTTTTATTCAAGAACTCATAAAAAATATTCCAGACAAAGGAGTTTTAATCCTCATCTTCCTCCTCCTCTTCATCCTGGTTAATCTGGAAGTAACATAATTCATAACTCTCTTTGCTGTTAGCAACTACACGCAACCGATCACGTAGATTATTCTTCTTCAAATATTTTTTGGTGAGATGTTTCAAATACCTTTTGGAAAAAGGCACCTCGGAAGTCACGGTGATCTTGCTCTTGCTCCTTTCAATGGTGACCACCCCTCCACTGAGATTCCCGGCTTTGCCGTTCACCTTGATTCTCTCCTGGAGAAACTGCTCAAAATTTGCAGCATCCATGATCCCATCTTCTACAGGGTGTGTGCAGTCAAGCGTGAACTTCAGAACTTGCTTCTTTTTTTTGCCCCCCTTTGCCGAAAGCTTTTTCACGGGAGCCATTGGCGGCCAAGGAATCAGAAAAACCACATGCAATATTGACAGTGCCTTGGTAACAGTAAATCTTCACCATTATCAGCATTATTAATGATTTTTGAAAAGTTTCCTTTTATTTTCTCAATGATAAATATTTTGTAAGTCTGTATACATTGGTTTTAGATATTCAGGAGGATATTTTTTCGTTTGGAAATTTGCAAAAGAATATACAAATTTCATTAAAATTACTGTAGTGGTGTATATCTTATTTGACAGTTAAGCACCAGTAATACGATGATTATAGATTAGGTATAGCTACCTTAATTGATTTGCTGCCAACAGTTGAAAGAACAACCATCTTATAGTAATTATGACTATATTATTTGAACTTCATGAAATTCATCAAATATTTTATATGTAGCATTTCATTATAGTTTGAGAGATAACAAAGTTTAATAATAAATGCTGTAATGGGTCCCTCTTTCCAGTTCGTTGTATATTAGTATATTCTGATGCACTGTGTTGATATACTGAATACTAATCGTATATAATTAATTGTCAGATTTTGTGTCATTGAATAAGAAATGATACAATGGGGTCCTTTTCTTTGAACCAAAGTGACAGCCTAACTTAGACTTTCAATTAAGCTTTGCAGCTTCCCACCTGTGTTCTTGTATTGGTTTCATAGGTAGGAACATTTTCTCTGCATGGACAGAAACAGTTGATAAACTCCATTCCAACAGAGAAATAAATTACATGCCACCTATAATGAGACATGAACATCTAGTAAATTTTCTTTTGCTTGTTAAAATGTGGCATTATGACGTAAGAGTCAATAATTATTTATTGTTAATTCTCTAATGTTGGCTTATGATGCTCACATAAATTGCAATGTGACTAAATTGACTAGAATTGTAAGTTATTTAACATATTCGCTCTAATGCACATGGATGAAAATGACTGTGATAATCAACCACGAATCTTTTGTGCTTTAGTGTGCGTGTAGCTATCTATCCTGCAGCCTAGAACAAATGTATCTCTCCCTGAATTTAATGAAAATTACCTTTGCTCACACTGAATCTGAGACTCAGAAGGTCAGTATCCTCACATGTATTTAACTCTGTTTCATTACTGCCAGCTTTTTTGTTACTAATTTCTAGGTATATATTCTTGTGGGAGTTCCAAGATCTTTTCAAAGCTGTTTTGCCTTACTTAGCAAAAATAGTACAGTGAGCACTCTATAGTGCTTGCTTTGTTTGCTTCGTTGAAATTTTTTCATTTGTGATGAACTTTCTCACGCATTTATTGATGCTCATGTGACACTGTGCAAACCATACTTGTTAGTAATAATTTCCCTGTTTTCTAAGATATTTTGAAGAAAATATTATGTAGAATTTTATTTTTCTGCATTACTCATTTCAGTAAGTGTCAAACAAACTGAGTATCTCTCTGGAGCAAATGTCATGTCTGAAAACAAAAAGGAATAGAATCAAAGCAATAAGAGAATGAACCCAAATACTTAACTTAGAAGACTACAGATGTATTGTTTGTACTTCAGTTATCATTTTTGTACCTGAATCAGGTACAAAACATTTGAAATAAACATTTGAAATAAAAATACACAGCTTAAGAGAATAGGTATTTTTACTAAACCTATAAAATTTTTTAAAGTATCTGTCACCATCCTTTAATCTCTAGTTCATGGCCACCACCATAGTCCAGTCCCTCCAGCTGAGTTCTGCTTTTGCTAATAACAAGTGCAGATTAATCTAAACTTACATTGCTTTTTCAATTTCTGTGTATAGAAAATTACAAAGATACCCTTTTTTCTTCTCTATCAATACCAAATCTTCCTGGCCCTTGGAAGTACCCTTGCACTAGCTTAACCAAAAAGATAAGACCTTTGCCAAAAGTGTTAAAATTCTAATTATTCTTTACCCAGGCTATTTCTAATGGTTGTATTGGTCGCAAGGAAGCATGAGGGGTAAGATGTTTGCCAAGAGCAGGCTTGTTATCGCTTACTATAAATTACTAAAGTCCCCAGCCAGGTTCAATGCTCCTCAGCTGTGACAGGCTCATTGTATGAACAACATCTCTTCTGACCCATGGATCTTGTGACCCAAGGAAGCCAACATGCACACTGGTACTTGTGCTACTTACTGTGCTGTAAAATTTTGCATCTGACCCAAGAAACTAATGTGTTTTGTCAGCCTTTATGACTACAATGGGCTAACTTAATAGCTGTAATTAGGATAAAATCAAATACTGGACCAGATAATCCTTTATGGGAAGATAGAAACTGTTCCATGAATTAATATAAATAAGTGTGTTTTGAGCATTTTAAACCAGCCTGCTATGCATACTACTGTCCAGAACATGTCATACATGTGATTAGGTATACAGGATTCACTAGTTATGCCTTACAGAAATTATTTTTTTTCATAGCATCATGGCAGCAATACAGTAACAATAATTAGTAATTTCTTCAAATTTTATTGAGAAGACATAAGGTATTAAAACTAGTTGGACTTTTTTGCTTCAACTGAAAAAAATGAATAGAGAATACATTTAACTTCTGCTTTCTTCTTGGGAGGCTTCTGAAGAGAACGTCAGTGTAGAATTCAGTGTGTTATTTATTTCATCTACCTCAGTTTGTGTTCTGTCTCCTTTTATCCTCTTTATTGCTTTTCTAAACTTTCATTTTACTTGAAATTTCAGAATATAGCCCCACTAAACATGGGGAAGAGCACTGCTTTTAGTTTCTTAAACTTAAGAAAACTAGCTTTACGTGATAAAGGAGATTATGTGAATAAAAATAAATGACATCTGACCTCTGAACGACTAGACAGAAAAAATTAGATTTATTGACCAGCTGGTAGTTACCAAGTCCTTTTAAAGAGCTTAACAAGAATTACATTTTAAACCTTCCAGAAATCCCAATAGTTAAATAGTACTAGAGAATTAAGGTGAAACTTGAGTAGATTTAAGTAACTAGCCCAAGTTCATATTTTAAGTGACAAGCAATTCCAGCCACATAGGTTGATTCCAGCCACATGGGTCAGCCCTCAGTACCAAAGATACTTAACCGTTAAGCCTCTTTTTCTATGGTAGTCACAGTAAGAGAAGATGTAGTTTGTGTTCACCAATAACTATTTTATTTTTGTTGCCAGGTCTGTATTTTCCAGCCTTCCTCCATCCCCTTACATCTAAGTATGGACACAGGGCTGGTGGACTATTAAAGGAGGCAATGTATCAGACCCAAACTGTGCCAACCAGGCCAAAAATATGCCCTCCCAGTACTCACTAAGAGAAGAGGACCAAAAATATCACCAAAGATGACAGTCACAGGACAGAAGGAGCTCAGGTTTAAGTTGTCCTGTGGAAGACTGCCCTACTGAACACCAACACTGCTCTACATTAGAATGAAAAGAAAAAACTCTTACGATGTGACGCCACTAATATGTCAGGGTTTCTCTGTCATAGCAGCTGATATTACCTTACTAATAAAGATGTAAATGGTCAAATGTTACCACTAAAAACACTATAAGGTTTTAAATATTTAATGGAATCTTGACGGTGTTGGTTTTTGAGGCTTCTAAAGGATTTGATTATTACCTGAATATGTACAAGAGCAAACACTGTCACCGCCTTTATGAAAAGAAAAAGACACTCAGAAATATGAGCATATTGAGAATCATGCCAAGAGTTATCTACTGCCCCCTAAACTGTCACTGTTTAACCTGAGGCGAGTGGTTTAATCCCTTTGAAACTTGGTTTCCTAATATGTAACATGGAACAACCTTTGTAGAGTTGCAGTAAAATTGCTAAGCTAATAGTGCACAGAAACAGGAGTTTGTATACTGTTTAAGGGGAAATTATTGCCGTCTAGTTCACCTATTTATCTCTGGTAGTACTATTTTTTAGATGTTAAGAAATGTCTGTAAATATTGAATGAATTTCTAGTAGACTAGAAAACATTTGGGCATGTAGGGTCAAGAGCCAAGAATATATTTCTTCTATCTGACCGAGTATTAACATTTAGGATTATTGGTGAATATTTAGAGAAAAGAGGCAGCAAGATAGAATAGGGTTACACAGAAGCCTCAGGCTAACCCTTGGAAACAGTGTCCGTCTCTAACTGTAACGGAGGGACTTGGCGGCATGTTGTAGTCTCACTGCAGAGATTTTAGGCATTAAAAGGCAAGTGTCAAAAAACTGTCTTAACACCCTAAAGTTTATATTAGAAGAATAACTGAAATATAAAATAAAATGTAGTGATAATTAAAAATATGGAAAAATTAAATATACTTCATAAAGAATTAGAAGAGAAAAATGAAAAGTTATATGGGAGTGATAGAATTGTAGAATTAATTTTCTTTCATTCAGTTTGATTTGTGTGACAAGGTGGGAGAAGGGACTGAGAAAGAACCTAGGCTAGCTATTTCAGGGTTGTGATTGTAAATAACAAACCTTTGGATTTCATTTCATAGGTACTAGGTTAATCCCACAAGATTTTTATGTGATTAAATGTGGCTTTTAGAAAGATCATTTGTACAAAGAGAGTATCATAATGGGGAAGTATATTAGAATATTATACAAGAGATCATTTGACAGAGGTGTATAACCATGTCTTATTTTCGGTTGCCATGGTACCTGGGCCCTTGCTCCCCCTGGAGGGACTGCCCCTCCCAGGGTAAGGTAACTCCTGGTGATAATAAACTCCTCTGAGTGCTTTTCTCAAGTGCAGACCAGCCAGTCCAGAACCCACACCTAACAATCTCGTTATTTAGGCTTCCGTACGCTGGTCCAAGTCCACCTGTGCTCGTTATCCGATGACCAGTTATTAGACCTTTAGAAGTAGCCAGTGTCCCCCGAGACTCCTGAAATTATTTTCCCTAGCCAATCCTAACCCTGCTTACCTCTTCCCTTCCATGGAAACCACAGTAAGGTTCCTGCACATTTCCCCTTCTTCCCTCAGCCAGAATTTTGAGCGCCCCTCATGTTTCCCTGTGTGGCCTGGTGTGATGTGGCATTCCCATTTCTTTTGAAGCTATGAGTTCTTTGCAGTGGCATTCATCTAATCTTTTGGCCTTGCTGTAGCTCAGATTTTTATTAATATACTGTATTTTAAGACTAGGTATCATGGGCATAAATGAAAGCAGTGTAGAAGGGGATGTGGGGAAGATTGAGATATTTGTGAAATAGAACTGCACGCTTTTCATAGCCAAAGGAAGTGAGGAATAAGAAATTGGAAGGAGGGCTGGGGATATAGCTCAATGGAATAAGCGCTTGCCTGGCAAGTGCAGGGTCCTGAGTTCGATCCCCAGTACCGCAAAAAAAAAAGAAAGAAAGAAAGAAAGAAAGAAAGAAAGAAAGAAAGAAATTGGAAGGAGCAGATGATTACTGATAGTTTTCTAGTCTGAAAATGTTAACTGTGAGAAATAATAGAGTAAGAAAAAGATTTTGAGAGGGAAAGATAATGAATTTGCTTTGGAACTTGGGGAATTTATATGCCTGATCAATTCAGCAAAAGCCCATCACACACACAAAAATAAATAAATAAAAGGGTTAGGTTTAGAGCTCAGTGCAAAGGCCCTGGGTTCAATCCCCAGTATAAAATGGAAAAAAGGGAAGGAGAGTGAATATTATGTTTTAAAGTCTTAATGTTGAAAACAAGAAAGAATATCTCAAAGAGGGAATAATCAGTGGTGACAAAGCCCAGCGACGCCAGATGGCATGGGGGATAATGAACTGGACCTCGTGTAAGAGGGCAGTGAGGGGTTTTTGGTTCTGCGAAGTGCGGGTTGCAGAGAGCGTTAACAAATGCATGGGAGGTGAGAGAAAGGAGACAGAAGTGGGACTTCTCTTTGGAAGGAGAACACATAGGCATGACTGATGGATATAACTAAGAGGACCATAGCTCAGCAGAACAAGGAAGTGAAACCTTCATCGGGGATCCGTGTTACAGACAAAAAGATCTTTGCTGAAGTTTTTTGGAAAAGGAATTTAGAAAATTTTAAGAGGAAATGCTAGATAAGAGTGATTGAGTGGGAAAATAATGGGAACAGTTAAAGTAAGATTGCAACTATCTCACAGCTGTAGTTTAGCAATAGACAACTTAGAAACTAGTAGCAAGAATCATGTAACTATTGCTGTAGATTAAGTAAGATGGTGAAACTAATGTAGTGTGAAAATTTTGTGCACATATATTTATTAATAATATATATATACACATATAGGTATAGAGATATACATATGTATGTATACTTCTTAAGCAATATACATAAAATTCCTTAGATGGAGAGTCTTAATTTTGGATGATTTGGAGTCACCCAAGAGAAAGAGAACAAATTACTTCTCTAGGTTAGTTAAAATTGTGTAAATTTGTTAGCTTCACCTAAGAGAAATAGAACAAATTATTACTGCAAGTTACTTAAAATTCTGTAGGTTTGTAAGCTTCTTAGGTGTGTTGAAGTCTAATCTAGTACTGATTTAAAATGTTTAAACCTAAATTTGTCTGTAAAAGTTTCTCCACATTTTAAACAAGCAAAAAAAAAATGTAATTTCACACACAGCGCTTAAGAAGCAGTTCTGTAGTGACTATACTTGTACCTTGCCTTCATCTTGAATTTAAAGGCTTCATGGAGCTATGCTAAAGCAAAAGGTTTATCATTATCTTAAGGGAAAGAGCATGTCATTATGGAAGTCTAACATGATGTTGCTCATTTCAGCACAAGTATAGTACAGTGTTAGCATGTTTGTCTGTTGTGATCTCAGAATGGCACTTGGGACCCCTCCCGGCTCGGCCAGACTGCTGGAGTCAGTTCCTTGCAGTTACAGGACTGAGCACCTCAGTTTTTTCCTTGAGACTAACTGAAGAGCATCTCTCCCTGCTTCTTATCTCTTCTCTCCTTAAGAGCTCTCTTTATGAGGTCAGATCCACACTGGATAATCCCCCATTAGACTAGTGCATAATCAACTGATTAGGGCCTCAGTTACACCTATAAAAATCTTTTACTGTATAATGTAAGATCATCATAAAGTAGTTCATCATACTTACAGATCACACCAGCACTCACAGGTTGATACAGAATGCATACACCAAGGGGTAGGTATGTTGGGGGCCTTCTTGGAACTGAGCCTAACACTGTCCATCTTCTAGGATACCCACTATTATATCTACTTTCTTGATAATTTTGTTGTTTCCAGAGTATACTTGTTGTGGTTTGTGCCTAGATGTCCCTGCAAAGCCTCATGCACTTTTAAATGGGGCTTTTTCGGAAGTAGTTAAGTCTAGAGTCTGTGACTGATTCATAGTTCCATGCAAGGATTAAGGGTGCTAGGATTAAGGGTGGATGATTGCTGGATCAATGCCCTGATTGGATTTTCACCACCCTAATCCCGGTAGACTGGATTCAAACAGAAAGAGGCTTATGTTTTCTCCTGTTGTTGCTTTCACTGTCTTTCACCACCATAAACTGTTGTCCCTCTGCCACGTGCCACCCTGCCTTGGAGCCAGCTGATTATGGACTTGAAACCTCCACAAACTATGAGCTAAATAAATCTTTCCTTGTTTAACTTTGAGTGTCAGGTATTTTGTCTCTAGCAACAAGAGAAAGGTAACTGAGACAGTACCTCATTCAAGTAAGATTTCCAAAGCCTTTTGTTACTCTGAGATACAAGGAACATGAGACTTTCTCCTCCACTACCCACCCTCTTTTCATTTTAGACTTACACCTATGTTTCTGAACTGGAGATTTCAAATCTTCCAAATTAAAAGGAAAAAAAAAAAAAAGGGGGTCAGGGAGAAGTTCAAGGAAAAGCAGTTTTTCATGAAGTTGAAGTCTTGGTAAATCCAGCAGAAGCAGACCACTAGTCTGGACATATAGGTGATTTCTTGTATTTTTTTCCCTGTGAATTAATATGTGCTTTTGGTGAGGAGTTATATACTTCTAAGTGTGTTACATATGCATTGGTAGGAGTTTAAATTTTCAGTGCACTGTGGGTATCTGTAGCACACTGAAATGATTAAAGACAAATGTGATGGTTAGGCACACAAAGTGTAAAAGCTGACTAAATTTTAATCTGCACCTGGATTATATTGTCTATGTAATGTTGATTGTGTTTTGATGAACTTCCCATTTTCAAACAAAATAAAGCAGACAGTACAGAAAAGAGGATGAAATTCATCTTAGATTCCAGTATTATTTGAAACTCTGAGATTTCCAGTAATCACAACACACCCCGGAAGGCTTTATCCAGTTTTAAATTATGACTCAGAATGACACTTTGATTTCATCCTGGTGATATCCTGATTTACATAACTCTCTCCCTAGGCCACCATGAACCCTAGAAAACGTATTATAATAAATTTGTTATTTTAAGAAGTTAAGATTAAAAAGTAAATGGCCGTTCAGGAATAGAAAAGTAACACAGTGAAAAAGAATACACTTAAAAGACTACACAAGAATCCCAAACCTATAGAAAAACAACTATAAGTAACTACCATTTATTAGTAACTGCTGTGTACTGGACATTACTAGAAATTTCTCTGATTCTCACTGCAAGTTTTATGACAAACTTAAAACTCATTAAAATTTTAAAAACTTACTCAGGTTTCTTCTCAGCCCATCGTTGGCCCTGCCTTGTGTAGTTGCCACTTGGCAACTGACTTCTTCCTGTTATAATGTAATCTCTCCCAAAAACTCCACAAGAAAAATTAAATGACCCATGGTGTTATATTCTATAAGTTATTAAGCAGAAAACAAAACCAGAACTTAACATACATTTTAATCTTTTTTTGAAATTCTGTATCATTGCTTACATTGTTTTTCTTCTTTCTTTAAAATACATCTTAATCACTAGCTGAAAAAGCTTTATTTTCTAAGTAGTCATTAGTGTTTATTGGTTTGATTATAAATTCTTTCTAGGCTGTATTCAAGAAATATTGTTGGCCAGGGATGCCAGACTTAGCTTATGTTGGCTGTTAATGCTGGCAGCTACTGTGAGGTACGTAAGTATGTACAGAGTTGAGCAAATATCTACTTTAAAGGTAATTCTTTGGAAGTTGTTTGTGAGGAAAAGAAGTTAAAGGCATAAAGAGTACAGCTGCATGTTTATTGACTACATGATCTAGTGCATAGAAAATCCTCAGGAATCTTTTTTTTTAAATCTTCAGAATTATAAAAGAGTTTTGCAAGACTGACATACAGAAGTCAATTTTATTTCTATATTCTAGCAACAATTTGAAAACAAATTAAGGAAATAATCAATCAGTAGTAAATCTTGTCCATAGATAGCAAATTCATTTTCACCACAGGCAAATATAATTTTTGATGTGTATAGACTTATACTATAGATGTGTATTTAGAATTTTTATCCTCAAAGTATTTCATATTGTTTTGGTTTCAGAATATATATATGTGTATATATACATATATATATTTCTGAATTGACCTGAGAGCAGCTTGTTTCATGTTTTTTTTCAAACAAACAAATGTGGAAAGTTTTACATTAAATTATTTAAGTGTGTGCAGCAGTGTGACAGTCTCCACTGCTTTATGTTGCACAACACATATTGCCATAATTTCAAACTAAATGCAAACTCTTCTCAGAAGTGAATTGTTTTCTTTTTGAATCAAATTTGGTCAAGTTAATACAAGCTTATGTCTTCTAAGGAATATATGATTTATTATTTTTATAACAAAATGGTTTAAAAGAAAAATAATTATAGTACCATGAAATTCATACATCAGCTCTCCCTTTCTCTCATGGGCCATAGTTCTAATTATTTTTTCTAGTGGTAATTGATAACCAGGTGAATTCCCTTGCTGCTGAAGCTTTATAGAATTTTTTGCTCTTACCTTTCTTGGAAATAATAGAAAATCTCTAAGTTCAAATCTATATCAGAGTGATGTGCTCATTCTGTACGTAAATAATAATGTTGTACAGATGCCTTTTAAACGTGGCTTTCATTTTTTATTTCAGATTTATATCAGAAAGGCAGCGACAGTTCATTAGTGCTTGAAGTGTCTAAAACTTAGGAAATACAATTCATAATTTAAGGTTAAATAGGTCATCATTAGTTATGAAAGACAATATCATTTCACATGTTTCAAAGAGTTATCTGTTGCAGAGAAATACAACTCACCATTCGTCAGAGAAGTGACATCATGATAGAAAGAGCTATAGTATTTTACCCTTTAATATGCGTGTAAAGTATTACCTATGCAGATTTTTCCTGAGAGCAAGTTTCAGGACTCTAATAGTTGTCTTTGGTATTAAAGCATTAGATGAAAAGGATTGTACCCTTATAAATTACCATGCTTTATAGGCGATTGTACAACAATACATTTTCATACTGCTGTATTTGCATGTTGAGTTTAATTAAGAGATAACTGTCACCACGGGTTGGCTGCAGAGGGCTACCATCTGTTTTTTTTTTTTTTTTTTTTTTTGCGGTACTGGGGATCGAACTCAGGACCCCGCGCTTGCTAGGCAAGCGCTTATTCCACTGAGCTATATCCCCAGCCCCCTAGGGCTACCATCTGCACCGGAGAGATAAATGCCAGTGCCAGGTCCTGCAGGTTGTGGAGCAAATGGGGGGCTGGGAGGTAAGGCTTGAAATTGAAATCGGAAGAGACACTCTCTAATTTAAGGAATAGTATAAAAATTTAAAATCGTAGTAACTTTCACAATAATTTCCTACTGCTTTCCATATTTTTCAAAGAATCCTGGATGTTACTGCCCCAATCTCTTTTCAGTTTTGGCATTTGGCTTGTTTTTTTAATCAGCATAATAATTTTAAAATGGGGGGTTGTTGTTCACAATGATTTGATCTTTCGTTTTTCTCTGATTCATTAGAATTAAGATTGTCCTTCCAGGTTCACAAAAGAATTTTTCTTACAAAGTGGTTTAGGTCTAACAGAAAACATTCTTCAATTATTCTAGGAAGTCACTCAGAAAAAAGACTCTTTATGAAATCCTAGCTCAGGTTAGCTACGAAGAACTAACCACTAGGAATATTTTATCATAACAGACAATGAAATTTAAATCGTTGAGTATTATTTATTCGTTGAGCCTATTGTTACACTTTAGGTGTATTTTAAGTAAGACTTAATTCAAATTTCCTATCTTAATTCAGTCCCAGTTCACAGACTAAAGGGTAAATGTTCTTGCTATAAAGCTCAAAATTCACTGTTCCTCCTTTTTACTTTCATTGTGTCAGTCAAATAATTATTTCTGCTCCATCTTCATCTTAACCAGTTGTAAGCTTTATAGAACAAATAGGGTACCTTTGCACGCAATACCCTCAATGGGGGCAACCTCCCATTAAATAATTACCATGCCACAATGGAACATAACATAACCTACAATTTCTTCATTACAGTATGAAAGACCATGTAAACAAGAAGATATCGTGGCCGATTTGAAATAATTGCTGTTGATATAGATTATTTGTTTGCAAATGTTTTTGTTTTCTGGTTGAAAACTTTCTGTACATAACAGAGCATACTTGAACTGGAAGGGGAAGGATTTCGGCTACCCTTTTTACCTTTCTATTTTAAAATTAGTGAAAGATAAATTGTTTAATTGAAGAGAACAGAAAAAAATGTGTTTTCCTTCATCATATCTTGTAAGTATTTAGTAGCGTTTTACTTTCCTCACATGTATCATAACATACTTACAATAAGGGACTGTAGCCAATTTAAAGTGAATAATTTGACATAGAGAAAAAGGAATTGGAAAAGCCAGAAATATAACTTCTCGTGCATTCCTCTTTATATTAAACCATTGCTTACCACTGCCCCTGATTTCCATCACTTTTTCTATAACGTGAATGAAGTTGTCACCCTTTTATGTTTAGACAACTGTTTGTTAAGGGGCATTCATTTCTTAGGTTTCTTTGGACACACGGAGGAAGAACATATCCACAAGAGGAAAGCAAAACTTGAATTACAGAATTTATTGTAGTCCAAAATATTTGAATATGCTTCATTCAAATGGTGATACAACAAAATCCTGCATTGAGAACCAGAATAACATCTATTAGTTCATTCAGAATGATGGTTACATAAACCTTTTTAGAAAGCAAACGTGTATTTGTAAATCTAGCCTCTGAGTCATAGCTTTTAAAGATGAGGTGAATGGAATTATCTACAAGAAAATGAAGTCTCAATAATAGAGTAATTTGCATAGTCTCAGTAGGTCACAGTGTTCCTGAGTTTACTATCTATACTTATTGGATCCTAACTGTACCTTCTACTACCCCACTGTCACCGTTTTGAATAAAGAATAATTATTAACTATAATATATATGTGTATATATATATACACATATACAAAAGAAAATGTTCATAGGATTGCTTTATAAAGTAGACTCATAATATATTAGAGATAAAATTTTTAAATTAAAAACAAAACCAGAAATTATGATAGCTACAGATTCCAGGCATAAATTTCATTCTCATAGCCATGCTGTTGGGTCTTCCTCATTATTCCTAATTTTGTAGATAGGGATATGGAGCCATACAAGGGGTAGGTGATTTGCTCAGGTTTATACAGTAATATTGACCAAAACATAAAATTCATACCTTGTTTGAGTGGAGAAACCAAACTCCTTCCAGTACCATATGGTTTCTCTTTGTTATACCTTTTTTTAAAAAGTCACTTTTTAAAATAATAACCTCTGTATAATGTTTGTTGAAGTAGCTTTATTTTTCTTTTAACTTTTCCTTTGGAATTCTTAAAACTTTTTCTGAGCTAATAGTAAAATTGGATTATGTGTGTAACAGATCTGACAAGTGAAATTTAGATAATTATATTATTTTTCTTTAGCGATAATAATGTGTTGTCTGTAGTATTAGATTTGCAAGGAAGAATTTCAATGAAAAAAATCAAAATTAGTCTAAGAAGGTAATGCAGTACAATATAAAGTAGAAAATGGGTCCTTGTCAGATCTTCAGTATTCATTACATACCTTATTTTCTATAATTTTTAAACATTTTTCATTTGTTTTAACTTTCTGAATTTGGGATATATTTTTTAATTGAGTCAATAGAAGATTGCTTGTTGTCAGGGAAAAGGAATAAATTCTGACGTGGTTGTCACCATGCTACTATGCCTAATTGCAAATGATCAAAAGTGGTTCTCAAGAATCGTTAGACTTTAAATGAAGGATAGCTTATGATTGTATCACTAAAGCAAAAAAAGTGTTTACTTCCATGGACTAAGGTGACTATTACTTGTTAAGGAACAATATGTACATTTAATTGATGTTTTACATCATATAAGGTGTAACTAAGTGGAAGACTGATGTTACAATCCATGATGTCATGCATTAAGAAAATGTAGAGGTTGTATGAATTTTCATATATCATTTAATATCTATATCTGTAAACAGTGATTTTTCACCTGTATATACATTTAAGCCAAGAATTGTTCAAGATCCCTTCCAACCCTAGTATATGTCTATTCTCATACTGAAAATAGATCTTAAAATATAGTCCAATTTAAAAATTTATATTCACCATTTAAAATCACATTCTCTGTCACCCAATGGTCTCTCCAGTGTCTGCTCCTAGGATTGTTTCACTAAAGGAGATTATAAAGTATGAAATGAAATCACACAGTTCTGGGGAAAAATAAAATTTTCTTCTTAATTATGTATGGGGAGATTATTATTTATTTATCAGCAAGGACCTTAGCCCAGAAGCTAAGGTCAAATGGGGATCCCATGTATGCATATCAGCATTTCTTTTATTATAATGATTTATTATGGTAAATCATAAGCCAATTCTTAACTGTGATTAATTTAGTATTATGAATTTAGATCACTTAAAGGATTGTACTTTGATTATAGAAGTCCAGTGTTCCTATTTACCTGGCACTCTTAAGTCCTTACTTAGTACATCGTTATATATTCCTTAACTGTATCAGTGTTTATCTTCAATACCAATTGTTTGTGAGTGCACACTTGCAACTAAAATTCATCTTGGATTCTGAATTTACCAGTTATCTTGCTGTAATGTTGCAGAAATTTCAGGGTAGATTCTCGCTTCTAGTACTTCCAGATAGCGAGGAGAACCCATGACATCCTGTCAGAGGAATGGCAGCGAACCCGGGGAAGTGGGGCTTTATGTGTGTCACAGGTTTGCAGCAGGACACCTCTCCAGCGTAGTGTTTTTAGAAACACTGGATTTTAGTTGAACTGTGTCTTTTCAGATTTATAGTAATGTATTTTCTTTTTTTTTTTTCTTTGTCTTTTTGAGACAAGGTCTCGCTATGCAGTTCAGGCTGTTCTTGAGCTCACTTTGTAACCCAGGCTGGCCTCAAACTCTCAACAGTCCTCCTGCCTCAGCCTTCCGAGTGCTGGGATTACAAGTGTGCACCACCACATCTGGCAAATGTATTTTCATAATACTGTCTTTTTCCAAAAATAAATGTACTTCATAAAGATATGTAGAATAGAGAATGCATAAATTACAATTAGAAGCAATTAAATAGTGCAGTAGTCTATATTGTTTGGTTTTAGCAGAGTTCCTCAGAGTTAACACTGCCCACACAGTTAGAATCCTACAAGTAGTAGGATATTAGTATATTTTGCTTGGGGGCTGACCTGTGTGTTTTAGGTTGTTTAGCATCATATCTGACCCCTGCCTGCTAGATGCCAGCAACTTTATGAGACAACCCAAAATATCTCCAGATATGTTTAGATGTTCCTTGGGATAGGGGAGAGGTATCCAAACTGGCTCCCAGCTGAGAGGCACTAGTGTATAGTGTCAAGCTCCCAGTGACAGGTCCTTACCCAGAGGTAGAGAAGGGAATCCAGTACAGAGGGAGATCGGCGGGAATTGCTCGTAGATTCTCTGTGGAGGCTGAAGTAAAGGGAGGAATCGGAAAAGAATCTCATAGTTTTGTTTTGCACACTCAGAAGATATTGGTATTATTCAGAGATGAGAAGGCTAAGTGGTCACTAGATGATGCAGGGATGGGGAGGTTTTGATGCATTTGACCATAACAAAATTTCAGTTCAAAAGAGAAGTTGAAAGGACAGGTGAATTTGAGTTTTGATCAAAGGAAAAGCTTTAAAAGAGGTCAGACTGGATGAGAACATCTGAGAGACAGTAATGATGGGGGGCTGGTCTGGAAGCCAAACTCTGGAAGTGGTTAGAAAAGAATGGACACGCCAAGGCTATAGCTCACTGGCAAAGTGTCTGCCTGGCAAGCATGAGGTCCTGAGTTTGATTCCCGGTACCAAAAATAACCCCAAAAAACCCACAGAAGAGAATGGACTGGTGAAAGAGGCGAGGTAAGAAGAAATCAAGGAGACTGGCATTGTGGAAACCCAGAGAAGAAAGAATCTGAAGGAGAGATACTCACTTGTGTAAAGGCTTCTAAGACATCTGGTAAGAAACAGTAGCTATTGCTTTATTATAAATAATTTTTAGCTATCAAAAAGTTAGGTCCATAGGCAAATAAAAAATAGTAATAGAAGCATATATGAGGCTATGCAAAGAAATTAAAAGGCTAAAACTTGCAAATCCAAAAGACCTATCTGAGTGGTGGCGAGTGTATGGCATGCGTGCTGCAGCAGGCTATGAAAGCTCTAAAAGGTTCACCATCGCTGATTTACACTCTTGCTCAAGTGTGCTACAAATCTTGGCTTTCTACATTCTGCAAGTCTTTACAGAAAGCAAGGGTAATCATTTACAAGATTCATGTTAACCGTAAAATAAGAGCAGACAATGTCAGAGGTTTGAAAATACACTCAGGTTAGATGACTTGCTACGAGGCCTCACAGGACTCTATACATAATCATAGAGAAAAGGTTTATTGAAGGTAGAAGATCCAAAGCAAAACCAGCAAAGGGAAAAGGCACTTGAAGTATAGTCCAGAAGAACAGGCATAAGTTTCCAAGAGTCCTCTCCTAGTAGAGTTACATGCGCATGGATGTCACATGGATTCTCATTAGTAGTGAGTTAGGACAATATGTATGAAAGGTTGCCTGCCAGGGAAGCTCTTCAGAGTCAGTGTCCTGAGTTTTACTGGAGGCTGGTTATATGGGCATCCTCTGCCTAGCACATCCAAAATCCCAGACCCCAAAAGACAAAGCATGTGCATCATGAACCACACTGTTGATATAAACTGATTTAACACATTGAGGCCCATGCTTATTAGTCCAAGTCCGTGAATGCTGGGAACTCTTCTGAAATCCCGCTTCCCAGCCATCTGCCAGGGGCCAGACTCACAAGCAAGGCTTTGAAAGCTGTTTCAGGCCTACTACATTAGCTCCTTTTTTGTACTCAGGCCAAAGCCCAGGAAAAGTATAAGTACTGGTGGCACTAAGACTAACTGAGAGTTTCTCTGGAATGGGCATTAGGTTAATAAACTACAATATTTCTACCATATTATAGATCATCTTGATAGTAAGCAAAAAATTTTGTCTTTAAGTATTGGGAGATGGTGTAATGTATAATTAAATAGTCACAGACAGTGATATTTGACAAACTTGATTGCTAACTGTGGCTCAGCTCTGTACTTTCATTTCTGGTAATAAAACCTACCATATGAGGATTTAATTGTATGTGTATATGCATCATAGGCATCTGCTGGCATAGTGACTACCGCATAATAAACACTCAAAAATAGTGCTGGCGTTGATATTGATGTTAATAACTGCAGTAATAGTGGTTTTATTATTGTCTTCCTCTGGTTAGATATGCCATTACTTTTCATGAATTAATCGACTCTAATATCCACCCTACCATATTTTCAGCTAAATGGCTTTCAGTTTTTCAATTAAATTTTCAGAGGCATTTTAATAAAAAAAATTTTACTGAGCTTGATTAGTTGATGAGAAGTAAATTGCTCATTTTTGATTACCACATTAACTCTTTCTGGTCATTGGGGTGCCATTTGGTGAATTACCTCTTTTAGTACAGTGCTCAAATGTTACCCAAGTGACCAGAAAGAGTTAATAATATACCAGCGGGCTGAGCAGTTTTCTACCTTCTCACTATCAGATCAATCTCATTATATTAAATGTTTGCCTTATAATTGTCATTTTCTTTTAAAAATGAAATATTGGATAGTTATTTATTTCTAATATAACTTACAAGCTTAACAAAAGATATGCTGAGTTCATCACAAGCCTTTTAAGGGGATATGTGGTATTATTGGACGCTATATAATACGGTGGATACAGTGACGAGGATAATAAATGCATGTTATGCAGTGCACATGAAGGACATTATTTTTTGAGGGCACAAGTGATTCTCTGATTATGATCTGAATACGAAGGAGTCATATTATTATTCCTCCCTAAGTGCTGAGAGAATTATGTTTCATCGTACTGTAGCAGGTAAACTTTCGTGTGGGCAGGAAATCCTGCCTTTTTATAATCTACACATTATCAATCTTCCTGTGGGTGTGCTTTTACTGCTATTTCTTTTAATACAGCTTTTAATTATTCAAGAGCGGCCCTCACTTTCTTATGAATAAGGGTCTGCCCTATCATAAATTCTTAAAATTACATCTCTAGTTCAAACATTTTTCCAGGTAGCCTGGGAAAATCATTACCCTCACTTGGGAAGAATACTTGACTCCTCAAGTACTAGTTTTTACAACATAAAAGTTTGTCTTTCTATTGCAATGCTGCGGTCTGGTAACCTGGGACCCACTTTAAGTGTGTATTGTGCTATCACTATACTGTTATATGTAGCATTATGTTAAGTGCTTTGAATGGTAGAATACTAATGTATGACTGGCTCTGGGAATCATGCAGTAGCTGCTTAGTTGGAGACCTGTCTGCTCTCTACTCTGAAACCCTGAATAAAAATCCGCAAAGAACTTGAAATTTGTTTGGTGAGATGACTATTGATGACATCATAGTATAATTGTATCTGTAAAAGTACAGTAACAGGAATATGGCTAGCTACTTAGCAAGATCAGAAACAGAGACCTAACCAAGCTTGGACAGCATCAATAAAGTTTATCTCCTGAAAAGGAAGCTGAGCTGGATCTTACAGGGTAAATAAGAATCATCTAAAGAAAACTCATTTCTACTAAAGAGGACAATACAAAGGCACAAAATAAGAAAAGGGACAAAAGCCTGAGGGCTATTGATGTGATAGTTTGTTGTCCGCATACAAAGAAAAAAGCAAAAGTGGCTAAGAAGGGAGCCATCTGATCAGGGATATGACGTGGTTTAGATTTGCTGAGTTTTTAAATGGAAGTTGAAGAAATAATCACATATTACACAATTGACAGTAAACATGTGTTGCTAGAATTTATCATTTTACGCATTCTTCTCTCAAACCCATGAAGCAGGTACTATTATTTCCCTCCTTTTATAGATGAGGAATCTTTTGTTTAGAAATGCTATCTAGCCAGGGATCAGAGAATATAAGTGATAGAGATACAATTCAATTCTATAGAATTCCAGAACGCAAACTGACTGGGAGATTAAGTAATGTACTTGAGGCTGCAAGTAAGTGCTGGAGGAGGATTTAGTGCAGATCTCATTTCCTTGAAAAGAATAGTATGGCTCTGTGTAAGTGGAAGGCAAAGAGGAGCCCATAAGGGCCCCGTGTACTAAGGGACACTGGAGAAGAGTGGTGTGTAAGCACCTTGAGCACGCAATATGCATGCAGAGTGGCTGTCCCTGGAAAGAGCCTTTTGACACACTAGGGCATTAATGGAATTACTAATAATATCATCTTTCACTCCTAAATTTTCCACTTGACAATAGATCACACTGATCCTGTACGTACAGAGCATTATGTACAAGTTGATTTTTATATGACCCACAACAGAGGGTAGCACTGGGAAAATAATTTAAAAGTACTGAGCTGGAAAGTGAGGCCAGATTATGTTTTCTGATTATAACCCAATGAATTATTAATGAAAATGGGGGCAACCACTGATTCCGCAATGGTATATTTTTAAAGATGGGCCACATCACAAAATAAGTATTTTTCCTCATATGTTGTGGAACCTCTGAGATAACTGTGTTATTTCCTTGTTGAGCAAGTTCAAATTTGATGAACTTTTATTTTATAGCAATTTCTTTGAAATGTGAACAGTCCATATTGCTCTGGCATGGTAACTTGCTTGCTCACCTTTGAATAAATTCAGCACAAATATTCAACTTTGTGGTGTATGTGTCTTGGAAATGTAGTGTAGAGGACAAGAGGATAACCACAACAAAACTGAATTTGCCTTAGATTATTCAGCCAGATTCAGGAGATCCTATAGAAAGCTTTAAGTAGAATAGCTTTAACTTTTCCTGTGGGAAACAAATTCTTAGTGAAACTAGGCACATATTTTCATACTCTCTCCTCATGGACACATTTTGGTGAATTTTCATTATTTGTCCTAAAATTTTTGTTTGTATTTCTATTTACAAAAAAGAATTATTGTGGTTTTTTTTCCTACTCTCATAGACTGCAGCAAGTCTGAGTATGTCTTCAGCTAGGATTTGGGCAGAGAACACTCTTACTTAACTATCCCTCAAGGGACTCTTATATTGTTGCTATTTTATTGTGTTTTAGCAAATAGTCTTCAGATATGTGGGTCAAATTTACACTTAGAACTGGGAGTATCGCTCAGTGGCACAAGTGCCTGCCTGGCAGGTGCAAGGTCATGAGTTCGATTCCTGGTACAACACAAACAAACAAAAAATAAAATTTACACATAAATCTTTACAGTGTAATAAAGTATGGTTATTGTAATGACAATCCATAATGAATATGTTATGTTACACATTATATATAAATAATAGTCTTTATCTCAGATCTAATATAAAAATTCAGTGCATAAAGGTATGTTAATATGTGTGAAATTCTTGGGATAGTGACTGACACACAATAACCACTGTACAAGTATTTATTAATGTTGTTATTATCCCTTTTTTTCACTATTGGGGGTTGAACACACGGCATTAGCACACCAGTGCCCCGTCACCCCTGTATTGTCTGAGACAGGATCTCTGAGTTTCCCATACTGAGCTCAAACTGGTGATTCTCCTGCTTCAGTTTCCCAGAGTTTTGAGATTGTAGATGTGCGCAGCCAGGCCTGGCAATAATTGTTCTTTTTTTTTTTTTTTTTTAAATAAAATAGCACATTAATCTCACAACAATGAAAAATTTATTTAGAAACTCCAAATGGAAACTGAAATATGCCACAAATAAATATGACATGTTTTAATTTGCATGAGATTTGCACAGGTCAATCATACTGTTGTTTCTGCTGTCCTTATTATCATTACCACTGCAGTACCTTTTATTTCTGTTCACAGCAAGCCTTCTGTGCGGACCAAGTTTACAACGTGTAATTCTGTTTGGGGCACCCGGTGTCAGCTGCCACTGTCTAGGGGAAAATTGGTTGAGGTTTGTAAGCCATTCTTAGGAAATTAACATCCAAATAGCTTCTCAAGTCTTTCTTCTATTGGTGTGGCATTGTTCGGACAGTAAGGGTTCAAGACCGCTGAATAGCGGTGTCACAACTAACGCCTCTACTGGCCATCTGAGCAGAAGAGCTGCCAGTTTGCATGCCATGCTTTTTAGCTTCAGTGAAATTCCAGTTTGAAATCTTGTAAGGTTTCTTAATGGCAAATGACAGCTCACAAGTGGGTCAGAGTGGTAAGTCTTGGTTGCCAAAAAAAAGTACACTCTTCTTTTCTTCTTGCCAGGAAGAAACACTGACTTGCTGGGGAAAAAAAAGAGGTAGCTGCTGCTAATCTTTAGACCTTGTTCCCATGTCTCCCTGCTTTGATGAGTTAGAAGTACCCAGTGCGCACATAAACATTTTGTTATTTTTGCTTTATTCCATTGTGGGGAGCCTATTTCTAATACTCATGCTGACGATTTCTGTGATGTCACTACTTCTTATCTAGTATCCTTGAAAATGTCAACTGTAATGGTATCATGGTATCAGAAAGCTTAAGGCTTAGGCTTGACGTAACTATCAAATATTGTATTTGTTTCTCAGGTGGAGATCTTAAGTACTTTTACTTGAAGAGACATATTTTTCTCCTTACCTGCTTACTTTCTATGTACTCAGTGATCATTTACTAAAAGCCTGGCAGCTGGCAAAGATATCTAAATGGTAAATACTTTGAAGGAGTATCAAGATGAATTAAGAGATGTGAATACTTAAGTGAGGAAGAAGGAACAATTATAAGAAAGTACAAATGGATAAAGTATTGCGATATTCAGACACATATATGCCATTTCCTTAGGAACATCTTGTCCAGTTTCTAGACTTTTTTCTGGTTCATCTTCTTTTTTTTTTTTTTTTTTTTTTTTTGGTGTTCTCTTAGCATTCTATGGAACACTTACATAAATCAGTGTGTTAGTTACCATAGGTCAGTGGTGACTTCTTAAATTAAAATTCAAAAGGACTAGCTTATACAGTTACATCATCTGGAACCAAAATCTGTAATTGCTAAGTGTCTTAGTTACTTTCCTCATCACTAGAACAAACTACTTGATATCCACAATTTAAGAAAAGGTTAATTTTGGTTCACGGTTTGGGGAAATTTCGGTCCATAGTCAGGTGGCTCCAAGGCAGCACAGCGTAGCACAGGGGTAGGGCTGAGAATAGTTGCTCATGGCATGACAGGCAGCAGAGAGAAGAGAGCACGAAGGGCGGGCAGGGAGGGGGATGCACCCGTTGAGAGCGCACCCCCAGTGACGCAGCTTCTCCGGCCAGGCTCCGCCTACCAACCGCAACATACGCCACTGCTGGGTGCACTGTCCCCATGACCCAGGCACCTCCCAGAGGTTCCGGGGATGAGTGCGCGAGGCTTTGGAAGGACATCTAGATATGAACCTGGACATATTCTCTCTTTCTAAATATCGCTGGTGCCTTTCACTTCTGTGTAGTCTCTATTTTATCTAGTTCAATCTTCTAATGATGTACTTCCAGGTCTTGTCAGTGTTTACAACAGCAACTTTATCTTTCTGTTTCATGGTCCATTGCTCCCTAAACCAGATTCAAACAGTCAACTGTTTATTTACCATTCCTGACTCAGGCAGTTTGCCTTCTCTGATTTTTCTTTGCCTCTGTACTTGCAAACCTTTTCTGTTTGCATGGAGAATACCCTCCTTTCTTCTCATCCTGGAGAAGTTTGTTATTATCATCTGTTTGCCTTTGTTGAAAACTTTTCTGTGAAACTGTTCCTACATGATCTTATTGACCCTGAAAGTTTATATTTTCCACCTCAGTTTAATTGTGGATAGTTATGACCAGATACTCAATTTTGTCTGCAGATAAATGGGTGTGCCTGTCTGTGTAATGCTGCATCCTCTGGTTATCTACTAAAGCATCCCAGAACACAGTTCGGTGTTCTGAGAATGTGCACAAGTGAAAACTAAAGCATATTTGTTGGTCCATAGAGAAAGTGAACTCATCTTGCTGTTCATTGACTGTTCTCGGGGGAGTGCATTGTTTATAATCATTTTAGTGACTTGGTTTTCATTAAGTGAGACCTCTTAAGCACTGTCTATGTGCTTTTGGCTGTACTTTTTGAACAGGAGTAAAAATGCTGGTAGTGCCTAATATATGAATGTTTAAATATAGAAATTAATTGGTCCAGTACACACCTTTAGATAGTATTTAAATTCACATTTCAGACAGATGGATGCACATTCCCTGTTTAGCAGGTGAGAGCAGTGGATTGCAATAAACAGAAAAACAGCTATTTTGCCAAATGTAGGCCAAGGAAAAGTTTGATGAAACAATTTCATTAAAAATTGTTTATGGAATGCCTAGAGGCACCAGGCATTCTGCTAAGTGCTGAGAATACAAAAGTAAGCATGCCAAACAGGGTTCAATACATTAGGGAGTTTATAATCAAACAAAGCACGTTAATGAAATGATCACAAAAATAAACATGAGGTCACCACTGATACGGGGTTCACTCAAGGGACTGTTTCTTAAAATGAGATTTGAAAGATGATTAGAATGGACCTGGGGAGAGGAAGAGGAGATAAAGGAGATCACAGGGAAGGGGCTGAGCCTGTGGACGGTGGTAAGAAGGGAGACTGTTTGAGGAATCTGAAGATGATTATTGCTGTAACACAGATAACAAAGGAACAGAATGAAAGGGTAAGCTGTATTTAAGGGTTTCACTGTCTGGCCAAAAAGCAATAAAGATTGCTGAGCTTAGAAGAATATTGTTTTGTGTGTACAGGTCCTCCCAAAGCCTCGGGCACTCATGGTGGGGCTTTGGGGAGGTGATTCAAGCCTGCTGGGAGGAGGCGGCTCACTGCCTTGTGCCTCTAGGTGTGAAGGGTTTGTCTCCTTACCTCACTCCTGCCTTCATGGATTCTACTTCCAGTCCAGTGTGCCTTGGGCATGTCCTTCTCTGCTGTGCCCCTGTACCATGCCATCTTGTCTTGGAGCAAGCCAACTATGGGCTGAAACATTGGCAAACTGGGCCAGAGTAAACTGTCCTCCTTTAAGTTGTGTCCTAGTAATGAGAAAATGACTGATACAAAGGATGTGATAGGACATTTTGAAAGTGTTACTTTGATTGTACTATACGTCACAGCTAAGACTGGAAGGAAGCAGTAGTGGAGTTAACGACAGAAATAGCTGAGTATTGAAAGATACTCATGAGAAGATACCAGTATAGATTGAATATAACATTGAGGGAAAAGGTTTCCAAAATGACACCTACACGTATGATTTGCCTGAAAGGATGGCTAATAGTATCTTTTTCTGAAATGGGATATAAATAAAAAACAAGATTTATAAAGGGGCTTCAGCTTTAGTCATGAATTTTATTTTGAACATGACTGTGAGACATTTTGCATCATCCAAGTAGATATCAAGTAACTAGCTAGATATATGGCTGAGTAGCTCAAGGGAAATGTCAGCGTTATAAATTTTAAAGTGATTGTTATATAGATGATAATTGAAAATGTGTAGATGATATTCTTTTAAAAAAAAGTATCAGAACCCTGAATAATTCTGTACTATAATGGCTAGGCTAAGGAGTAAGAGCCTACCAATAGAAAGAGAAGTTCCAACCAGAATGAGGAGGAGGATTAAAACTGCGTGTTGCACAAGACAGAAGATAAGAGCATTCCAAGGAGGACATAATCAGTGGGACAACTATCCAGATACTAAGAAAGATGAAAACTAAAAAGTGTCTGCTGGGTCTATCCACATGGAGACCGCTGGTAATCGTAACATTTGCGTAGAGGGACAGACGGGGGATGAGGTAAGCAGTGCGTAGCGGATGAGCAAATGGAAATGTGAGGATAGGTGATTCTTTTGAGAAGTTTGACTGTGGATGAGGAAGAGAGGAATAATGGTCTAATTTTTTTAAAGATAGTTCTGAACTGAACAGATTCAAATGCCATTCAGGAGGCAGAGAGGGGGATATTTGATCCGTAAACAAAGTGTACGACCACCAGCAACAGTCAGTATCCTTCAAATGACATCAAATCTTCGTGGCGTACTGTTTCCCTGTCAGCCCAATTCTTAACTAAATGTCTGTATTCATTCATTAAAGAAATATTAGCTGGGCATGGTTGCACACATCTATAAGCCCAGTACTCGGGAGGCTGTAACAGGAGGGTCGCCTCGAGTTTCAGGCCAGCCTGGGCTACAGTAATAGCAAGACCCTGTCTCAAAAACACAAAACAATAACCAAACACCTTCTCTGTGTCACATACTGCTCTAGATCTGGCAAGTATAATTATGGAGTTTTGTGGTGGTGGGAAAGATTTGGTGTGGATCAGATTGGGTTTGAGATAAAATCAAAACTTTTGTTTTGGCCATGTTAAGTGTGAGAGATCCCTGAGGACATGGTGCTTAGTCTCTGGATTTGCTGTATCCCCAGACACTGTGTGCCTGGCCCAATTTTAAACATTTTCACAGTATGAGTGAGGCAAATTCCATTCCTGATTCCATTTTTCAGATAAAAAAATGAAAACCACGAGATTTTAAATAACTTGTTCTAATTCAAAGAGTTGATAAATGGTACCCAAGAACTTAACTCAGGAAGCCCAGTTGAACAGCCTAAATTCTGAACCTGTACTTTGGACTCCAAAATGCATGGTGATTTGGCAATATTGAGGAAAGTTTAACGTGACTTAACATGGTAGGTTAAGGTTACAGGACTCTATTAAGCAGTATCATGTGCTAGCTGTCAGGTCAGTTAACAATTTGGGATTTTATTCTAAAAGCTTTAAAGAGCCTCTCTATGTCCCTATCTCTGTCTCTCTCTCTCTCCTCTTTCCCTCCCTTTATCCCTCTCTTTCTGTCCAGTACTTTAGACTGCTTTCATTTCCTTAACCCACAAACAGAATATTGTCATTTGTGCATACAAGCCTCTTTAAAAGACAAAATCATCCAACAATATGCATCTTTAAATATTTTAGAGATTATAAGCAGTATAAATATTTTCAGTCATGTCGTTGGTCAAGGGCAAAAAGTTTAGACAGGAAGTAATTTTGATAGGACCCATGCTGTTTCCCAGGAATGTTATGAGCAGTGTAACATACATTGTCTTATATGTCACATAGTATAGTAAGTTCTAGTTTTCTACCAGAAAATACTTTTGTTAATTCAGTGTGTGATATTATATAAAGGATTAGAAAACAAGTTTACATTGCTAAAAGTCCACAAACTCATTCTCAGAGAAATCTAGTTTTAGGTAACATTTGATAATATATAGTTATAGAAATAGTAACCACCACAAATAGAAATGTTCATTTATCCAGCATGTACTGTGAGAGTTTGATGCTGATGCCACAAATAAATACTGTGTTTTATAACAGAGACTCATCCCCTTAAAAAAAAATCAGTGCTGAGGAAATGCCTCACATCATTCTAAGATATTTTTTGCCAGTGTCTTTCTATAAGGCCATACTCATTGGAACTTTATCTTTGGAAATTCTTCCAAAGAGGGGTGGATGCAGATGAGTTCTTTAACATAAGATTGTCCTTTTTTGCTGCCAGGTACCTGAGCACATTTTAGTTGGGACACTAATTCCACAGCTTGAGGTTTTCAGACACAGGTAATATAAATCTGATGGGCATAGCCATTGGATGGCTACTTTCTGGTTATAAATTCTCAAAAGACATATTTTTCACTGAACTGCTAGAATGCGGTCAAGACAGACAAGTTTGTTTGTGTCACTTTTCTGGGCAGACTTGTTGTGGTGTCTCTGTATTGGAAGTGTAGTTCTGGGGGCTTCTTGCTAAACTTTTTGCTTTCTAAGGTGCTAGTTGTGGGCTCTGTCTTTACTCTGAGAGTTCTTTGTACTCTTGAAATGGTGAAGCTCAGTTCATATTCCTGTTTCACCTAGGTTTTGGCCTAGTCTTAGTATTCCTTACTTTCCAACAAACTCAGTGTTACAAGTCAAAAATTACTAGAAATTTAATTTTGTATTTTTATTTAATGTTAACAGGAGAGTTGTACAGATATCAAGGGTGCTATTATACTACAAATGAAATTATTGAGTTTTTACTATGCACTAAGCTGTTTAATCCTCATAACAACTCTGTCTAGTAGATGTATAGAAAACAAGGCCTAAAGAGGTTTGTGTAACTCATCTAAGGTCATATAGCCAGTAAGAATCGAAAAGAATTTCATTCCAAGCATTCCAACTTTAGAAACTATCCATAGCCCAGCTTGGTGGAAAATACCTGTAATTCCAGCACTCAGGAGACTGACGCAAGAGGATTGCTGGGAGTTCAAGGCCAACCTGCACTACATAGTAGGATCAAGGCCAGTCTGAACCACAGTGAGACCCTCTCAAAAGACCAAAACAGAGAAAGAGAGAGAGAGAGAGAGAAGAAAAGAAACTGTACCAGATACCGAATGTAAGACAGATGGAAGAAAGAAAAGCATCTCAGTGTATAGCGCAGGAGAAGCAATAGCTACCCAAAGGTCAGCTACTGTAACATTTAACTCAAATAACAAAACATTATTTGAATAAACTCAAAAAGAGGAAGAGAACCAGGAAATGTTCTATATTGGGAGTTTATAGAATTATTCTGTTGTATCTGGTAGGGTCAGTGCTTTTATGCATTTTTTTGAATGTGTATTGAGAAATTTAGTTTGACTTCCTCATAGTCAGTGTATATTAATTTTATCAATGAAGTGAAAAGCACAAGGAAACCCATATTCTGCCTCTAGTAACTTCTAACCTTAGGTGGGTTACCAGAGACTCTCGAGGTCCCTGTTCCCTCAATTTTTAAAACAAAAGATGTTTATGAATCTCATCTTCTCCCAACAAAATTACAAAGTTGAAATACATAGAACTTGTGATATATATCATGTATGTACATGTATTTCTAATAGTAATTCATTTGTGGGAAAGATAATCTGGTTAAAAATATATGTATAATTTTTGAAAATCAGTTAGCCTATTTTAAGTTTTATACACACTGTCATTAGAGGATAGTAGGGAATCTTTATAAAAAGGTTCCTCTTTATTAAGACTTATTCTTGGGGACACAAAATAATTATCAGATAGTTTAATAGTCAATGTAAACCTTCTGGATTAAATGGGGAGAAAGGTTGCCTTTTATCTCTTGAAGTAGTGACTATTATGTAATGCCTTTTGCTTCAGGAGCTGAGGATCTTGTACAAATAACCGAAAGGGAAAGGTGCTATGTTGTCAGTTTTACTCTGAATGTTCCTTAAGATCTTACTTAAGTAAATTAATTAGATCAGGTTCCAATTTATAGTTTAATAAGGTTTATATAGCTAATAATAAACATTGTGTTCAGAGAGACATATACATGTTATTTTATGATCGTGCACAAAAAATAGCAACACCTTTGCATCATGTTGGAGGCCTGTGCTACCCTGTTCTGTTTCTCTCCACCCATCCCATTTGTACTTAACTTTCAAGTTCCGGCTAACTTTGTGTGCCACGTTCTCAGCATGGTACATTTTCTTTATTTTATTTTATTTTTGTTGGTTTTGTTTTGTTTTTTGAGACAAGGTCTCACTGTATAGCCCAGGCTGACCTCAAACTCAGCAATCCTCCTGCCTCAGTCTCCAGAACGCTGGGATTACGGAAGTGTGCCACCGCTGCCGGCTAGCACTGTGCAATTTAAAATAGACAACCAGGTAGGCTTCTCTGTTCCTTCCTCTCCCTTTTCTTTCTTGTTTCCCTTTTTCCTTTTCACTGTACTAGCAGGTAAAAATCATGTCACCCATCTTCTGTCCCCTCTACCTGTTGGAGATAGGGTTGTACAGGGTTAAGTTGCTAAACAGAGACCTCTGGCTGTGTTGGAAAAAGCTCATATTCCTAGTGCTCTGAAGTCAAGATAACATCACAGCTGAGGCAGCCAAAGACATGGGCTGCTGACACTCCATAGTCTAGAGCAGTAAAGCTGCCAACCTTAGAGATAAAACAATTCCCTTCATTGGCAAAATTTACTGATTGGAGAAGTCTTTGAACTATTTTCCCAAGGTCCTGCTCAGTTCCCACACTTGCACTTCGTATGCTCTTCCTTTGTTTGAAAACCAAGTAAATAATGGACTATCCAGAGAAATTCTTTGTCTCAATTCCTGGAGAGTCTTTACTTCCAGAGAGTCTTTTACTCCTGAGAGAGAATTCTGACCTTCCTGGAGCCCCTCCAATTATAGTGCTGTCTCTTATTTAGGCTGTTCCCTGTCCACTCCGTTGGGCCAGGGCAAGAGTCTGATTCTCCGAGAATTGCAGAGGTTAATGTAAAGGAGAAGTCATCCTTTTAAGGAGAGAACCTATAGATAGATTAGTTTAACAAGCTATGAGTTCATGAAAATAAAGGACTAGGACTCAGATAAATGCCTACTAATGACAGTGTCTTTCACTTGATATTGAATTAGTTCCTATTTGAGTGAATTTGGGAAAGTCTTTAAACACTTGGCATTGATTTTCTTACCTAACAAGAGTTGGGGTGGATGCAAAGCTATCAACCAGTGCATAAGACTTGCAACAGTATGTACAGAAATCTTACATGCTACATCTCTTGTAATTAAATTCCTCTCAATGACTTCAATGGACATCTCAGAGGAAATAAAAAGTAAGGAAAGTTGCTGTTCTTCCTATATAAGTCATGGTCTTAGTCAAGGTGAATTCTAAGATGCCACTCAGTTCTGTAATCACAGCTATTATTTTATGATATGGTTAAAATTAAGTTGAGAAAACAGAGTTAAAAGAGAAGCAAAAGATTAATTTGTTTATTTGATGGGCCTGTGGTTTACCTGGCAATACTTTTTTCCCCTCATATCCTAAATAAAGCCTACCATTTTTACTCCATTTTACAGAGGCTGTTAGTGAAGGTGTAGCTCAGTTGGTAGAGTACCTGCCTAGGATGCACAAGGCCGTGGGTTCACTTCCCAAGACCTCAAAATGAATTCATTAATATATCACATTTGAGTAGATGATGTAACAGCCTGAGCACCTTCACAGCATCTCAGGTCAGCCTGTCAAGGCCTAAGCCACTTGTGCTACCTCTTGCCTGGACCACTATAGTTGCCTCTTGTCTTCATTTCTAACAGTCAGAATGTTTTTTAAAATCAAAAGCCAATTCTCGAGACTTCCGGGAAGATGGCGACCGGGTAGGCAGCAGACAGAGAACCTCCCAGAGGATTACCACCCAAAAAATGAAATATAGCAATATGAAGACAGAAATGAGGACTTCCGGGAAGAAGACGACCAGCCGAGAGAGCGAGTGCGGAGGGAAGAACGGCTTCAGCTCCTGAACCCGACAGAGAACGCACTACTCGGACAAACTGCGCCAAACCGGGCAGCGCTCCGGGATCCCGCTCAGAACCCCACCCCCGCAGCCAGCGCTGCGCGAACTGGAGCAACAGCGAGCGGCCGGCGGGATTTCTGAGTTGGGGAAAATCTCCATCCAGGGAAAAACATCTGAACGGCACTCCTGTCTGCACGATCACAGGGTGAGTTAAGTGCGCACTCTAACCGGTTTTTCCTGAATCGGGAAGAAGCTCAGCCCAGCGAGAGACATCAAAGCAACTTCAAGGACTGCGGGATCTCCCGGGTGGGAAGACCTACTTAGGTGCCCCAACAGGTTTTGTGAGGGGGGAAGGAGCTCCACCCAGGGAGGAACACCTGAGTGGCCTATCTGCAAGAATCCTGGGGTGACGAGCTGTTTATTCGCCCCACCCAGGTCTTGGGGTAGGGAGTAGAAGCGGAAATCTCAGCAGACAGCTTAAGGGACATTCTCCCAAAGAGAAGTAACCATTGGAGCAGCCTCTGCAGCAGACCTTTGCCTGCTGAACTGTCTGTGGAATTTATAGCTCCACAGTTTGAATCTGATACCCAAAAACGGGAAAACAGAGGAACAAAACGCAGTCTCAAAACTCAACCCCACCCAGAACAAGTTTTGAATGTGAGGATACAGGGGAACCAGGAAATCACATACCTGCAAGTTATGAAACGATTGCTTCCGAAATGAAACAACTCCAACAGGCCATAAAAGAGCTTAAAGCAGAAATAAGCCACATACCCACAATAATTTCTCAGATAAAAAATGAGCTGAGAACAATGATGGAAGAAATGTTCCGTGCACATAGAGAAGATATAGACAAAAGACTAGAAGAAAATAGGAAACAAATGGAAACGTTACAAGAGCAATTTAGGAACGAATTACCAAGAATGAAACAGGTCCAAAGAGAATTCCAGGATTTGAAAACTAACGCTGAAAGCATGAAAAACCGTTTAAATGAAACCGAAGAAAGAATTTCAGAACTTGAAGACAGCATGGCAGCTTATGAGTGTGAAAGGAAGAATCTCATGATATCATCAAAGACACAAGAAAAGTCAATCCAACAGCTGCAAGATG
>PVLD010010638.1:0-69762 GCA_004027595.1 Dinomys branickii
AAACGGCTCTCCACAGTGGTTGCACCAGTCTGCATTCCCACCAGCAGTGCAATAGAGTCCCTATTTCTCCACAGCCTCGCCAGCATCTGTTATTGGATGACTTTTTCATACTGGCCAGTCTTACTGGGGTGAGATGAAATCTCGATGTTGTTTTTATTTGCATTTCTCGAATGACTAAGGATGTGGAACATTTTCTCATATATTTATTTGCCATTTGTATTTCTTTGAGAATTGTGTATTCAAGATGTTTATATTTCACTATGATATTTGCTTCAAATCTTAATTAGTAACAAGAGTCTTAAAACATTCCTGTTGATTTTTATTTGATGGTGATTAGGTATATTCAAATATATTTCATTAATTTCATGTCACGTGATTCTTAAAGAATGCTCATGTACAAAAAAGTCAACATTCGCTATGAATATATACCTCTTCAGTTCTGTTAACTGTAATTCATGTTTCTAGTCTAAGAAACCTAATATCACCCTGAAGTCATTTATGTAAATCTGTAAGATATCTTCTGGGTGATTAAAATAGTAGTGACTCCAGTATGCATCCAGAGTTTGATCATTCCATGTTTTCTTCTTTTCTTTGTTGTCTGTTTTTGGTCTTTTTGGGACAGGGTCTCACTGTGCAGCTCAGGCTGGCCTTGAGCTCATTTGTAGCCCAGGCTGGCCTCGAACTTGCAACGATCCTCCCGCCTCAGCCTTCTGAGTGCTGGGCTGACAAGTGTGCACCACCATGCCTGGATGCCATGCCACTTTTTCAAAAATGTATTTTTGAGCTGGATGTGATGATATATGGCTGTCATCCCAGCACAGTGGGAGGCTGAAGCAGGAGTGTCACAAGTTGAAACACAACCTGGGAAATATAGAGAGAAGTGACTCAAATTTAAAGTAAAATTTTAAAAGGGGTGTGGATGTGGCTCCGTGTGAAGGTCCTCATTTCAATTTCCAGGCCCAGAAAAAGTATTTTTCGCAATTAGTGTTCAGATACTAAACAGTCTGTTCCCATGTGATGTGTATGTCATGCGCCACAACTGTCCTTTTCTTATAATCTATCCTACGTTTTGTGTTGTAGTTGTCATTTAAATGATGCTGCTACTGGGGCATCTGTCTGCTACAATTCTCCACATGCTCTAGTGCGGTCTCATCTCTTTCATGCCCTTGAACACGACCTCTCTTACTTCACCCAGTGTGGGAGTAGAGCTGGAAGCCCTGATCTAGTCCAGATTCTCTGTGGCATGGTGCTCACTCCCGTCCGCATCCAGCACACGCGCTCTGACATCAGACCACCTCTCCAGTGCGCTGGCAAGTGCTACTGCGCCCTGCGGTGTCACTGGCTCTCAACCCAGTGTCATTTCCCTCCCTGGCATTTTATCTGCATGTCAGCGGTTGTTGGCCGAGACCGCCGTTTGCAGCAAGTGGTTGATCAGCAGTTACATCATATTCTGTAAGTTTTCAACTTGTCTGCCGTCTAATTCTTCAGGATGCTGCATTCATAGCTAGGAACCTTCTACAGAGAAGTCCTGCTGAACTATTTGTGTATCCTATAAGAAAAGGTAGTGACTGTTACCTTTGCTACCTTTCACAGTGTGGGAAATGATGGCGTGTGTCCCCAGTCCTCCAGATTTACTGGTTCATTTTCATGTTACTAGCAACGTAGAGACTCCAGAACTCGCTCAATGTGACTGCATCAACTCCAATCGTCTTTCATTGATGAACGACCTGTGCCATCATTTTTAAGTCAGTACCAATTCACTTTGGCTCCTCAGCTCCTAACCTGATATATTCAGCCTTTCACACTGTACTTGCTTTTTTGTTTAATAATAATATACCACGTAGTCATCCTGAAAATTCCCTGTCCAGGCCATGAAATCATTGATTTTAGGAGAATTTCCTCACTCTTTCAAGGAGAAATTATATTCAGAACCCACCATCTGCATGTGAGACCTGTACTTTGACACTGAAGTGGTCTGGAATCTAAACCTTAACAGAAGCATTGTGCAAAAAATATTTGTATCATGCACAAATTTAAATTATGTACATAGTGATAAATATGGATTAAGTAAATTTAGAATGACAGTGTTTCACCCTAACTGGCCTTTACACTTGCCATGTCTCCCTCTTGATACAAATTTAGGTTGACAATGCCTTTAACATGCTTTCTTGTGAAACAGCAACACTAATGTTTTTATACATATTTACACATAACCAAAGAGTGGAAGTGTTCAGCATATTTATATGTTCTATTGTTAGATATATTCCACTAGGGGTAAAAATGAAAATATTGAAGTCAAGCAAATTAATTTTTGTGTTGCAGGGATATCAATTTCTTGCCAAGCACTCAAACTGTTTTTCTATATATTTCTTCAGGGCTGTGGTGGAGCCCTGCACAGCTCACATGAGGCCCAGCATTAAATCACCAGCAGCACACAAAAGGGCTTCAGATTAATGTTTTAAAATATTTTATCTGCTAGGGATTTAGCTCAGTGGCACAAGTGCCTCCCTGCAAGCACAAGGTCCTGAGTTTGATTCCCAGTACGAAAAAAAATTATCTAACACAGTTTAACAATTATATAAGATATTTACATTTGCTTAAATGTAAAAATATTGACTAACTAATTAATGTAATGTTTACCCTTTCCCTCCATCCTGGTTATTGTCTGTTTAGAGAGGAGAATGTGTTAATAATTTTATACATTCCCTTTCTGTCCAAAACCAGACAGCTATGTATTTTTAAATTCATCTACAATTTTGGGGGGAGGGCACTATATTTCTCTTTGTTTTTATGTTTCACTCCATTGTTAATGTATGCACATATACTGGGGACAACTGTATGTCAGGAAATAGAGATGTGGCTCAGTCATAACATTTGTTTATCTTCTGACTCCAGCAAAAGCCAAAATCTCCCCAAAATTCATGCGATGAGTTCTGCTAATTTGGACATGGGGATTATCTTCCTCATTCAGACAACCACTGGCATTCCTGGGAAACTCTACTCTCCTTTGATTTTATAACTTCATTCTCTTTCCTGGACACAAGGTGAGAGTCACAGACTTGATTTTCGGTCAACTGGTTTTAGCCAACTCTGTGGTTCTTTTCACCAGAGGAGTCCTTCAGACAGCGGCGTGCTTTGGGTGGAAACCTTTCCTGGATGATGCTGGCTGTAAGTTCATCTTCTATCTTCACAGAGTGGGCAGCGGGGTTTCCCACAGCACCACCTGTCTCCTGAGTGTCTTCCAGGCCTTGAAACTTTGCACCAATTATTCCCAGAGCTTTGGAATCCAAATGCAACCCCCGAGGTGCATCATTTTCTGCTGTGTCCTTCAGTGGGTTCTCCATCTCTTGATAAATATAATAGTTCCCTTGAACATGACTCAGCTAGTAGAGAGCAAAAGTATAAGTGAGATGAGGAAAAATTTGGGCTGCTGCTCTGCCTCCATTCTGGACAAACTTACAGCTGGATTTCATGCAGTCTTGTTCTCTTTATCTGATGCAATGTCTTTGGGTCTCATGTGTTGGGCCAGTGGCTCCATGGTCCTTGTCCTGCACAAACACAGGCAGCGAGTCCAACGCATCCAAAGCCAAAGTCCCAGCCTGTCTCCCAGGCCTTCCCATGAGGCCAGAGCCACATGCACCATCCTGACCCTGGTGAGCTCCTTCATCCTCTTTAATTCTATTCCCTCCGTTTTTACCCTTTGTTTCTCTTTTGTGAATCCAGGCCAGTGGGTGGTACAAACCTCTGTGCTAGTAAGCTTATGTTTCCCAGCATTTATCTCCTTCCTGCTCATCAGCACGGACTCCCGAATGTCACAGTTCTGCTTTTCTTGCTGGGAAAGAGCAGTCCATTTGCTAAAGTGTTTGTGCATGTAAAGATCCTTCTTCTTTCAACAAATAAGCCACGCTCCATAAATATCCGGGTGACTATGAGGTGCCAAGTACTTGGGTAGGAGTTTCGATTCTCTGCGATCAAAACCCACAGTAACTGTCCTGATGAATCTCATGTTCTAGCCTAACAGAAAACATTGCGATAATAATCACACGAACATTATATAAGCCTGTTTTGTGCTTCGGTGTAGATGTTTAGTATTCTTTGGGATACCTAATGAAAGAAAGTAACCTAGTTTTGCAGATGCATCAGAATTATCCCTGGGGTCCTGGCTGTCCTGAAGATCCAGAAAGGTCCCGTCTGGGCCGCTGGGTTACCAGTTGCTGCCTCCTGCTGTGTGGGCGGTGTGTTCACCACTGCTCTTCAGCAGGACGTGCAACCACCTTGCTCTGTACTGCACTGTGACCTTGATTGCTGAAGATGCCACACAATTTGCTTGCTGGGCAAGGGGAATCCAGTGGGACTGAGCCTGATGCTTTCTCCCAGCCTCCTGGGGTTCGTATTTCTGGAGCATGCTATGCAGCTGCTAGGAGGATCATCAGCCAGGACCCGCTCAGCTATGGCCTCGTGTGATACACAACCAGCGTGCCGGGCAGGTGGGGCTGCCATGCAGCAATGGCACAACTCCTCTGGGTGAGGCCACCACTTTTTGATGGGGCTTTAAATTCACTCCAAGGATGGGAACCACGTGTTTTCCTCAGGCCAGGAGGAAGTCTTGTGGCTGGGGAAATCGGAGTCCTCAGGGGAGAAGCACCACTCTTATTTAGTGGATGTGATGCTCTAGTGAGACTGCTGTCTAGTAGGCATTTGTGCCTGTAGATTTCTGCTCCTGTTGGCCACAGCTGAGGGGAAGCTGTTCTTGCAGTGAGCGGTGAGCATGCTGCACCACACAGGAAGCCCCATTGCTGGGTGTGTGGTGCTCCTGCCTGCTCCAGTCAGCTGGGCGTGTGCTGCAGTGCACTGATGCTGCTGCCCTAACATGAGGGCCTCTTTGTGTAACATACATGGGAACTTGTGATGAAAACTTGACCATTCTTGCTTCACTGAGGACATAAACTCATGACTGACGGCTGTGTCATCCTGGGCGTGTGCGTCAGGCTCTCCAGTCCACACTGTTCCTCAGACGTAACAGCCATGTGCTCAGTCCACAGCCAGGCAACAAATTCCCCAAAGCTGGGGGCACATGGTAGGTGCAAGGAGTGTGAGAACCAGTGGAAAATGTGCAGTTCAGTGAGAGTTATCTGCGAAGCCCCTGCCGGCATCAATCCCTCTTGCAGGGGCCTCCCGTGCAGCTGTCCAAGGGGACAGTGCCAGGTGCTGAGGCTGTGTCCAGCCACACAAGGCCGTCCACCACCATGTCCAGACAGTGCTTATGTGACAACGCTCTGTGACATCTCAGGGACTGGACAACTTTACCCAGAGACATTTTTGGTTTTCCGGCTTTCATTAGTGCCCTATAAGCCCATTAACTTAGAAAATGGCCATGGGTGACCTCAGTTGCACTGCAGCCTGCAAGTTGCCCTGTGCCGTGTCACTCACCTCTAATAAACTCAAGTCTCTGGACTTGGGAGAGTCATTCCTTGGACTGCTGTGACCCCTTTCATTCAGATGGGTATTTCTTCCTGTCTTTGTAGGAAATCCATGCACTACCTTTCATAGGTGAACAAAAGTTAAAGGACACCTTCGATGTCCTCTTCATTCACCTAGAAGGAGACACAAGGGAGGTTGAGGTCCATGTAAAATAGCTGCAAGTCAGAGGAAAAGACCGAAAACCCTAAATTCAAAAAGTCGCTTCACCTAATGCACTTATGCAATGTGAAACTTCAAAAGAAAAATCTCGGGGATTATTCAGAGTCCACCGTAAACTATCAACACTCAGTCCTTAAATTCAAAAAGGAAGAAGTCTAGCTCCACCCTCACTCATAAAGCCTCCTGGGTTCTCATTGTGGCCCCCTTATGGCACCAGGTAATCTTACACTGTCTGAGGCAAAGTTCTCCAAGTGACTGCAGCTTGGAGTGCACGACTCGCAGGACAGTAGCCCAGTGTCTCAGTCAACAAGACACCACTATAAAACCTGCAAGGGTGAGTTATTCCCTGGAGTCAAAGCCTCTGCATTACCTGAACACCTCTGCACGGTTTTACCAAGCTTTTGCCCTTCCTGTAAAAGTTGGGGTGCTCAGTGTGCACATAAACACTGGGAGAGCCCTCGGACCTGAAGTTATCACCAAAAATGGAGAAGTTCCCTCAGGTCCACGCATGGAATAGCCAGTGCACCACCAACTCCTTGATGCGGCCTAATAGAGGCCCAATCCCCGGGCATCAGCTGGAGAAGTAGCAGACAGAGCCTTTCCAGGCAGCAACAGTGCTGTGTGCGTCAGGCCATGTCTTCCGCTGATCTTGGATACAGACCCTGGACACGCTTGCAGGCCTCTGTAGGCCTTTGTTCCTTGTCCACGGAGATGCAGGACAGCCAAGACACAGAACTGGGTCAGCCAAGAATGAAACACTTGGGAGGACTGAGGACTGGACACGTTATATGTGGCCTCAGCACCCTTCTGAGGTAGGAGGTGAGTGTCAAGATTCCATTTCCATGGCCACATAGAGCGATAGCTGGGGTTGGTGTCACAAGGGCCTGAGATTCTCCTCCTCACGTTTATATAGACTCTTGTCTGACAGCTGGCATGGAAGAGTCTGAACTTGCTTCTTGCTTTTCCAAAAATTACTCGTTTTCGTGTGATGAGTACGTTTGTAGTGCACCAGGTCTATACTCACTCAGAGAGTCGTGCGTGTGCATAGCACAGCTCCCCCCTTGTTAAGTCCCTCCCCTCCCCACCCACCTTCCCCTCTTCATCTGTGTGTTCCTTTTACCCACTTTCATGCTTGTATTTATTCGTGTCTTGTAGTTCACACCCCAGACATGTAATGTTTATATTCGTTAGGGTACTTGGTACATGTAAGCGACACATCTAAGTCTTTTTATTTCACTGTTCTCTTCCTTCCCCTTAACGTCTATCGCACAGACCACTTTCCATGTATAAAGATCCGTCTCCGTCTCTGTTCTTTATATTTTGTCTTACTCAAATGAGAGATACCACGTGGTATTTAAGCTCGTGTCTAATTCATTTCACTTAGAACTATACTACCCAGGTTTTTTCATTTTCTTGCAAAGGTCTCAGATTTCCCTCTTTACACCGAGTCACATTCCTTCACGTACAGACCTCAGATTTCTTCATCCATCCATCTGCTGATCGGCTTACAGGCTCCTTCCAGGGTTTTGCTCTGATGGTTTGTGCTGCTCTGAATATTTGTGTGCATGTATCACTCTTTGTAATTTGTTGAGTACTGTCTTTATGTTTTCTTATTTTATTGTTCTGTTTATGTACTTTCCATGCTGGAGGTATTTATTCTGTCTGGAATTTTAGCTTGTTGGCTTCACTGTTTTTGCTAAGATGTTCTTGAGTGTTTTTCTGGAGTGCTGGCTTGGTATTTACAAATCTTTTGAGCTCTTCATTTTCAGGAAATATCCCTGTGCCCCTCTATGTAGAAGGAAAGTTTTGCTGGATATTTTAGTCTAATTTGGAAGTTTCCTCTTAGGGTTTGAAATATTTTACTTCTGGCCCTTAAAGTTTGTGGTGAGAAGTGTGCTATACTTCTAATGGATTTACCATTATATGAGATCTTTAATTTTCCTCTGACTGCTTTAAAATTGGTATTTCGTTAGACAACATTTCTTCATCAGACCTCACTTAGGTGTATGTTGCACTCTTCATATTTGAAAAGTTTTCTATTAGGATATTGGTAAATAAATAAATGATTCATGTTGCATTATTTTCTAGTTTTTCTCTCACTCTGATTAACTTTGCACTTGCCCTCTTGTCATCCATTAGCTGTTAGATGAATTTTCTTCTCTCTTCACTTCACTGAGGCTTCTCTGAGCACTCCATCAGAGTTTCTCGTCCTCAGTTTCAGAGGACCTGCCTTCACATTGATCATTCTGCAATTCATGAATTCTACAAAGACTTGTGTATCTGGAATTTCTGACTCTACTTTGTTGCTTCTATGCCTGTGGTATATTTATCATTCATGTTTTGAATGCTTTTATCAGCTGTTGCAATGTTGTATTCCTGTCACCTAAATCCCTATTTGCCATCCTGTGTGATAGTTCCAAAGGCCACAGTCTTGTCCTTTTTGAGCGCACCTAAGGTCGTTATATCTTCTTTAAACCATTTGTAGATCAGTCACCTGGTGTTTACTCTCCTCTCCATTTGTGACCCTGGATCTGCCTTTGCACAGTTGGGCAATGTGGGGGTCTTTCAGTTCTATTGTTTTTGCTGTTTGTTTCCCCTTTTGTATTGCTGAGAGTCAAGGTCCAGCGGGATGACAAGAGCTGGAAAATCTTTTTAGGAAGAATCTGCCTTCCTACGAAGTGCTTCAGCCTAAGTTTCATCTACATATATCATCTTTCCAATTACTATCCTGATCCACCTTATAGGACCCGCCCCTACTACAAGGTACTTGTGTTTTGTGACTAGTTTCTGAGCACCTCTCATGGGACTCCTCCTCTCATTAGACATGTTCATTCAACCTCTTCATTGAGGGCAGCAGAAACTGACGTGTGTGTAGATGTGAATTTGCTGCACTGTGCTAGGAGGAGAAGTCAGGCGGGGCTGATTCTGCCATCTTGCTGATTTTATAAATCACACCATGTCCATTGCTACTTGGTAAGTCTTTCTTCCCCAAACATTCATTTCATGATCAGTCGGCCTCACCTACTGGAAATCATCTCAGAAAACAAATGCTTTTTAAAATGTGGTATTAGGCTGTGTCATGTACTGTGCACAACAATTACAAAAGTGAACATTCAGGGAATTAATACATATGTTCATATTTCACAGTGAAAGTACAAAATCTGAAGTCTACACAACTGACACACTATTCCTATTGGGCACATGAAGCCAAGGATTTTCAAAGGTCTTCCCAAAGTGGCTGACCTTTGAAAGCAGACAGCTGGCCAAGGACTTTAAAACAAAGAAAGACAATGAACCCTAGGGATTCTTACTCTTGACGTGAAGTCTGGGCCCCTGTCTATGCCTGAATGTGTTGCTCAGTCGAAAAGTGCTTGTCTATAATTTCTGAGGTGCTGCAGTCAATCTGCAGCACAAACAAAGATAAAGAAAACCTTCATCAATCTGTATCTAAATTCTGATGTTTTTGAAAACTGTTTCCTTATGGTCATTTTTATTCTTATTTCCCTGAAACCCATTGTTCTTATCTAATTAAAGACAGTGTTTGCATTGTGTTATTTCTGATCACATAAAATAACACAATGGCTCACAATATCTTCATTTCAATTTTCAAACATTCTAAATTGAAACCACTCCTAAGTCTCAGTGACTGCTGCATGTAACACCCACCACCAATATACAATACTCTGGGAAATTACAGTGTCATCAAACACATGAAACATTGACCTTCCATAAATCAAAGTGTGAATTCGTTACAGTCCTCTCTTGCAGAAAAAAGAACCAAACATTAAAATCTATTGAAGGGGCTGGGGATATAGCTCAGTGCACAAATGCCTGCCTGGAAAGCAGCACAAGGTGCTGTGTTTGATTCCCAGTACCAAAGAAGAATTTAAAAAATAAACTCTATTGAGCAGATTGCAGACAGCTGTACATTTGATTTCAAAGACTCTCATAAGACTGTGAGCCAAATACAGTGTGGAGGAAAGAAGCTGATTTAAATGCACAACTCACTATTTTAAGGCTGTGTTCCAATCTCGCAGCATGAAAATCTTCTTAGTTGCCCAGTATCCATGCATGCCTCGCAGATGTTATTTTCTTCCTCACAAAGTAACACAAATATGAGACAACAAATCATGAAAGTTTTGCAACAGTAGTTAGAGACACTATTTCATACCCCTACTGACATTCTTCAGGTCATCAAAGTTTGAAATTACAACTAAGACATCAGCTCCAGAAACAGAACATTGTGATTATTCAGGATCACTACAGTGGCTACTGCTCACGCAGACAGATTAGTTAGTGTTCCATTTATTTGACCTGAATAAACTCAATGACTTTGAGGAAACAGTGCCAAGTGAAACAAGCTCACTATTTACCTAGTAGCAAATAAGACTGTCAGATATACTTGGAATTAACCGAGAATTGATCTCCATGTTCTCTCCAAAAACAGAAAAAGGAAACTACAGTATATGAGGAGATGGATTGATTGGTTGTCTTGGTTATGGTAGTTGCTCAGCAGTGCAGCAGCATGTCAGAACATCATGTTGGACTCCTTAACTCTGTGGGGCATGGACTGAAAGGGGGTGTCCCTGTAGAAGCGTCCCAGAGAGATCCCTCACACCTTCTGGCATGCAAAACACAGAAGAAAGACTCTCATGTCATTTCCGTAAGTCAGAAATTCATTTGTACATATGTATGAGTGGTATTAAAAATTCTTTATTTTTATTGGTATAAGCCTGAGTTCATGAAATTTACACTCAAGTTTAGGAAGTGGTACATGTACTTAATATCTTGTTCTTTTTATTCCATTTTCACTCTCCACTCACTACCCTCCCTCCTCTCTAGAATGTGTTTCCCTATTTTCTGATAATATTAATTATTACTATTATTATTATTTCAGGTCATGTTTGACAAATATAAAGATTACACTCATTGTAGGGAATTAGCACAAATACATGACTCATCTCAAATCTTTTTTGTCTTCCTTTTTACTGCATCCTCTCCACAGCCTCAGTCTCTTGGTGACATTCCCATCTGCTGTAGATCTCTCCCCCTGAAAACTACTTTCTTATTTTTCTTGTGCATCTATAACAAAATATCATGGGCTAGGTGCTTTATTTAAACAAACAGAAAATTATTGTTCATTGTTATGAAGACTGGAAAGTCCAAGATCAAGGAATTGGCAGATTCTGTGTCTCAGAATAGCCCCACTGGTCATAGAAGACATCTTGATGTGTCCTTACATGGGAAGGGAGCAGATGATGTTTCCATAAGAACACTAATCCCATCCATTCATATGTTTGTAGTGATGTTGATAAACAAATGTATGAAACTCTGACTGTGCAAAGCATAATGCATATGAAACTATGGCACATAACTTCATACGATCATGTCCTATACACATATCATCAATAGTTGATCATGATAATATGTCACTAATTAACTTGACCAATGTACTGCTATATGTACAAAAATAAGCTTATTATGTAATTCATTGTATTAGTGTGAATTCTTTCTTATAAAAGGAAGTTTATTATGAAACTTTCAGCTGTGTGTGCAATAGACGGAATGGGTGTTGTACCCATATACAGAGACCCAGAGAAATCCCTCATCCTCAGCCACACGAGGGCACAGCAGCAAAGACAGATATGTGGATTACCAGTGGGAACAACAGTTCCACTCTTAAATATATGCCAAAACGATAGAAAACAAGCTTCTTAATCCACGTAGGCGTGTGTATAGGCTGGGTAGTTAAGCATACAATTTCTTGCTCACAATTCTGGAGACTGAAGCTTTCAATGTCCGTTCACTGGTACATTCTCTGTGTGGTGAGAACCCATAGCTTATATGTGACACCTCAATGTCTCCTTGCATGGCGAAGGAACAAGCAGGCTCTTCCATAAGCACCATAACTCCACTCAAGAGGACCAACCACCAAAGACAGCAACACGTTACAATGATATTTTGATCAGTGGCAGATCAAGTGCATGTGAGTGTTCCCATGAGATTCGGAAGCACTGAAGAATTCCCCCACATATTGATGTCAGAGCCATCACAGCACACTGGGCACTGTGCCTGTGGATGTAATAGTTTAAACAAACCTACTGTAATCCTACCGGTAGAAAAGCATGGCACATGCCAGTTGCTTGACAGTATGTTGTAATTGCATGCACTCATGTACTACTGCACCTACAATCAGTAATACCCGTTATGATAGTAAGTGACTATGTTAATGGCTTATGTGTTTGACACCCGTTCAATTGCATGTATTATAAAGTTGCTCCCACGCTGTAAATTTGTCCTGACAGTCTGCTGTGTTGTACCTGTGTCAGCCTCACCTGTGTGGTTGCCAGATTTCTGTGCACCAGTCGGCTGCGCTGAGTGATTGACCCATCCAGTCAAGGGTGGCATAAGCATACTCTGAAATGGTCACACGAGGATGAAACTAAGTATTCACTTGTCAGAAGGTGTGCACATCATAAAGTGTTGGGTGACTATGCTACAGTGATGGAGAACACATTTCAACAACTTGAAAGGACACAAACATTCAGACAATAGTATGTATTTTAACAAAAGCTTGCACAACAATTCCATAGCAGCACTATTAATATGAGCCAACAGATTGAAATAACCCAATGACCATCAGTGGATGACTGAATGTTTGTGGTATGTCCATAGAATGGAATACTATTTAATCACAAAAAGGTCTGAAGTTGTCATATGTGTTACAATATGATTGAACCTCCAAATTTGTACGCTAAATAAAAGAAATAAGATCCAAGATAGTACCTGTTTATAATTCCATTCATATGAAATATGCATTATTGTGAATTTTACAGAACACAAAATAGTGGTTTTCTAGAAGAGCAGAATAAAATATCACTGGTGTAATTCATATGGGTGTCATTTTCTGGTAATAAAGCTTTGTGGAGCTAGATAAAGTGATGTTTTACAAACATTATAAACACATGAAATGCAACTGTATATACATTTCAAAGTAATTAACTCAATGAATTTTATGTTCTGTGCAATTTCTTCAACTGAAAACAAAGTGAAAATCAGAAACATACCTTCCATGATCAAACTACCAGGTATTAATACTATTTGATTCTTGCTATTTTTATGGGCTGGGGTAGAGTTCAGCATCACAATGCCTGCCTGGCTATTTTTAAATGAACAAAAAATATTAACAATCGGGAAGATTTACAGAAAGACAGTCTCATAAATCATTCAAGAAAATGATCAATTTTAACTTATGAGATTTGAGAGATCAATCTTCCCCCACTCATTGTATACAGTTACAATAAAACTTTCCATTTACATTTAGCTACCTATTTAGGAAGTAATACACATAGACACTTAGAAACACAAGAGCAACTGGAATGTCATTAACAACTTTCATGGGTTATGATACATCCTATTTTAAACAATGAAGAAAAAATAAAATTTCAATTCACTCACATGAGAACAAACAGCTCTATGCTGCATAGAAGTAGGTGCCCTCAAGTAGTGAAATTTTAGAGATAGAACACTATGAAAATATAAATTTTAATAATAAGGCATCAGAAATATTGCAATTCTAATTGGTAAAAAACTAATCTTAGTAGTTACAATAAATATGAAATATTTGAGACTGCCATGAAACACAGCAAAGAGAATTTTATTGATTTGAGTACCACTTATAGACCTATAATTTTTTACAAATTATTCTCATGTACATAGTAAAATTTTCATAGATATGCTACAAATACTTGAAACACCAGAATGGGGCCTCTGGTTTACAAGTTTCAAGTTTAGTACACAAAATTTAATTTATGTTGCCACATATAATAATCACAAAAGCAAAAAGAAATTTAAGAAAACTATTTTCTTTATAGCAAAAACTGTACTGATACTGAGGATTAAAATATCAAGCTGTTTCTATACTAGAGAATGCAAATTCCCCCATGTGCACCATTTCTACCTTTTTCCTAGGCTTATGTCTGTCTCTCTGTTCTCTCACATTTCTTTCTGGCTGACTTACGACATCAGGAGCTTGTTGCGAACGGAACAGAACTGGAATGATGCTCCTCCACTGACTGATCCCTCCCAAGACCACAGAATGCCCTACACTGACCTTTGTATGTGCACTGCTCTGTTGGCAGTTGAGTTTCCATGGAGTATGAAATCAGCTGTTGCCAGTGCTTGGATCACATACAGAAAACGTGTCCTTATATTATATGACTCTGCTTAACTTGTTTTTAAAGTAATTCTGGAGGGGTCTACTTGTCAAAAAGGTTTTCTGTTATTATCCACTTTTACCCTGTGACCTTCCCCTATCCCATCCTTTTAATCTACTGTGGCTAGCAGTGTGTGTGTGTGTGTGTGTGTGTATGTGTGTGTGTGGTTGCGCACACACGTGTGTATACATTATAAGTACTCATAGTCTTATAGCAAACTGACTTTTATTTTTTATTTTAAAGAGAAAAGAACAAAAACTAACAAAAACAAAGACAAAAGCAATAAAAACAATACAGAATTCCAAAAAAATTAACAATGTTTGGTCCATTACATATTGTTACTTTCGAAGTAATTGCTCAGATTACCACATATATGCATGCAAGATTGATCAAATAATTAAACATTAACTGCTCCTGTCTAAACCATTAGAGATTAGTAGTATAGTTGTCTTAACTGTGTGTGTGTGTGTGTGTGTGTGTGTGTGTAAACTTCATTCTTTCTTTTCTCCTTTCCCTCATCCAAGTTCTTTCTTTTTGAGCATTTTCTTTCCCTTTCACAATATCTATTCTACCATTCAGATTTTATTGACTCTTTCAAGTTCTTACACTAGGAAGACAATATGATTACACGTGTGGCCTGATTTATTTCACTTATGAGTATGGTCTCTAATTGCATGCCTTTACCTATAAAAGCCTTGAGTTTAACTTTATAGTTGAGTAATACTCCCGTGCATAAAAGAACACATTCTTTATCCATTTTTCAGTTGATGGGCAATTGGTTTGTTCACAAGATTTACCTATAACAATCTGTGCTGCTATAAACGTGGGTGCACATACATTACTATGGTATGATGATTTCAGTTCTGAAAATATACCCAGGAGAGAAAAAGCTGGGCTGAATGGGACCTCTAATTGTAGATTTTGCAGAATGTCCACACAGATTTCCACAGTGGTTGTACCAGTCTACACTTCCACAAGTAGTGGAGAAGGGTTCCTTTTTCCCTACATCCCCTCCACCATTTGTTAGTGGCTGATTTCTTGAAGGTAGCCATTCTTTCTGGAATGAGATGGAATATAGTGTTGTTTTAATTTGCTTTTCTTATATGACTAATGATGTTGAACTTTTTTCACATATTTATTTGTCACATGTATTTCTTCACCTGAGAAGTGCATAGTCATCTCAGATGCCCACTTTTGAATGGGGTCTTTAAATTTGGGGGGCCTGATATTTTATTTTTTAAATTTGTTTAAAAATAAAAGAATGAAAACATATTAACAGACATTCATTTACTAAATAGCATAAGAACAATACAAGCAATACAGAGTTACAAAGTAGTAGGAAATTAACAATTGTTGTATTATCTACTGATATGTATGTATAAAGGGAAATTATGTATGCATGTATATACAGGACAGCTAACATAGTTGAACTACTGACTTCTATTGCTTTACTGAAAGGAACAGTTAATGATTAATTATTTCATCAATCTTGCATGTCTCTATTTGTTCTCCTGAGAAACCACTTTGAAGATATCCCTATCTATCTTTTAATTATTTGTATGTTCTAGATAGAAGTCCTTTGTCTGAAGGACAGTGGGCTAAATTTTTCCCAGTTTGTAGGCTTTGTTTTAGCACTGTTAGTGAGTGATTTGTTTTGATCTGCGAATTTTTTAAAGGGTGCAGTCCCAGTCGTTGACTCTCTGAAGTATTTCCCATGCAGTACGGTTTTTGTTCATGAAGTCTCTGCCTACCCCTATGTCTTCAAGATTTCTACTTACATTCTCTTCCAGTAATTTTAGTGTTTCTGGGTTAATATTTAGATCTTTAATCCATTCAGACTGCAGGTTAGTACATGGTGATAGACATGGGTCTAGTTTTAGTTTTTGGCGTGTGGAAAGCCAGTTTTTCCAGCACCATTTATTAACGAGGTTCTCTTTCCTCCAGGCAACATGTTTGCACCCTTTGTCAAAGATAAGATGACTGATAAGATAAGTGTGTTTGTGGTTGTGGCTGCATCTTCTAGTCTGTTCCATTGATTTTTCAGGTCTTTTTTTTTTTTGCCAATGCCATGATGTTTGTATCACAGTAGCTTTGTAGAATGATTTCAAGTCAGGGATTGTGATACCTCCTGCCTGGCCTTTGTTGCCCATGATTGCCTTTGCTATTCTAGGTGTCTTCTTCTGTTTTCAAATGAATTTCAGGAATGTTTGCTCTAGATCTCTGAGGTATACTTAGGGAATTTGATCAGGATTGCACTGAATCTGTATAAAAGTTTTAAGAGCATGGCCATTTTCACAATGTTGGCTTTTCCTATTCATGAGCAAGGAATATCTTTCCATTTTCTGATATTCTCTTTAATATATCTTTTCAGTTTAATTGCTTTGTTAGATTGATTCCGAAGTATTTCATTTTTTGGTGCCTTTGTGAAAGGTGTGGTTTTCCTAATTTCTCTCTCAGTGTGTTTGTTGTTTGTGTATAAGAATGCTATTGATTTTTGAGTGTTGACTTAGTGTCCAGCTACTGAATTAATTTATTTTTTCTAGGAGTCTTTTTTTTTTTTTTTTGGCGGTACTGGGGATCGAACTCAGGACCCTGCGCTTGCTAGGCAGGCGCTTATTCCACTGAACTATATCCCCAGCCCTTTCTAGAAGTCTTTGGTGGAGTTTTTGGGTTCTTCCATGTAGAGTATTATGTCACCTGCAAATGATGATAGTTTCACTTCCTCCTTTCCTACTCTTATTCCTTTTATTTGTCTCTCTTGTCTAATTGGTCTGACTAGTGTTTCCATAACTACATTGTATAGAAGTGGTGATACTGCACAACCTTGTGTTCTTTTTTATTTTAAAGTGAAAGCTTTCAGTTTTTGTCTATTTAGTATGGTGTTTGCTATTGGTTTGTCATAAATACCTTTTATCAGATAGAAGTAAAGTCTTTCTATTAGGATTTTCTGTAGGGTTTTAACATGAGTGTTGAACTTTATCAAAAGCTTTTTCTGAATCTATTGAGATGATGATGTGATTCTTGTCTTTGGTTCCGTTGATATGGTGCATTGCATTTATTGATTTGCATACATTGAACCATCCCTGCACTTTTGGGATGAATCCCACTTGGTCATGGTGTATAATCTTCTTGATGTTTTCCCAAATTCTATTAGCTAGTATTTTATTGGGAATTTTTGCATCTATGTTCATTAGGGAGATTGGCCTGTAGTTCTTTTCTTTGATTGGGTCTTTCACTGGTTTTGTTATCAGGGTAATTCTTGCCTTCAGGAATGAGTTAAGGAGGATTGCTTCCCTTTCTATAGTATTAAAGAGTTTGAGAAGAATTGGCATTAGATCGTCTCCAAATTTCTTAGAGAATTCAGCTGTGAATCCATCAGCCCTGGGCTTTTCTTTATTGGCACATCTCTTATTGCATTTTCAATTTTGTTGACTGATATTGGGTTATTTAAGATTTTCATATCAATCTTGATTCAACTTTAGTAAGTAATATGCATCTAGGAATCTGTCCATTTCTTCTGTGTTTTCCATCCTATGAGAGTAAAGACTTTCAAAGTCAGTACTGATGATATTTTCAATTTCTACAGGATCTTTGGTGATTGCACCACTCTCATTCCTTATGGTATGGATTTGAGATGTTTCTTTCCTTTTTTGATAAGGTAGGTTAAGGGTTTCTCAATTGTATTTATTCTTTCAAAGAGCCAACTCTTTGATTGATTAATTCTTTGTATCACTTTCCGAGTCTCAGTTGTGTTAATTCCTGCTCCCATCTTTATAACTTGTTCCCTTTTTGGGCTTTGGGCTTGACTTACTCTTTTTCAAGATGTCTGAGATGCAACATAAGTTTATTTATTTGTGTTCTTTATGTTTTCCTGATGTGAGAATTTGGCACTATTTTTCCCTCTAAAGACTGCGTTCATTGCATCTAACAGGTTCTCGTAAGTTGCACCTGCATTTTCATTTGATTGTAAATATTATTTAGTTTCATCTGTGACTCATTGGGTATTCGGGGGTAATATTTCATTTGCATGTGTTCATGGAGTTTTTACAATTTCTTTTGTCAATTATTTACAATTTCATCGCACAATGGTCTGATAATATACATGAGATAATTACAATTCCTTTACATTTACTTAAGCATATTCTATGTGCTAGCATACGGTCTCCTTTAGAGAATATCCCATGTAAAGCTGTTGTTGCACACTCTGTAAGGTCTACTAAGTCCATTTGTCCCCATGTTTGGTTTCATTCTGCTATTTTTTGCACACTCTGTATAGGTCTACTAAGTCCATTTGTCCACATGTTTGGTTTAGTTCTGTTATTTCTTTGCTGATTTTTTTAGTTGATCTATCGCTCTTTGATGGTGGGGTATTAATGTCCCCCATTACAATTGTGTATTGCTTATTTGATTTTTAATGTCTGTTAAAATTTGTCATATACAGGTGGGTGATCCTGCATTTGGTGCATAAATACTTATGGTTGTTATCTCTTACTCTTGCAGTTTTACCCTAACAAGTACGCAGTGACTTTCTTTATCTCTTTTGATCATTGTTGGTTCAAATTTCACCTTGTCTGGAACAGAATAGCTGCCCCTTCTTTTTTCTGGGTTCCTGTTTTGTGGAGTGTCATTTTCCATCCTTTGACTTTCAGTCTATGAATTTTCTTTTGAGTTAGATGTGTTTCTTGTATACAGCATATTGTTGGATTTTGTGTCTTGATCCACTCTGCCAGTCTGTTTCTTTGATTGGTGAGTTGAGGACACTTGCATTACTGGTTATTACTGATATGTATTGGATTATCATTGCCATGTTATTTTCTCACTGTTGGTTCCCTACTTTCCCCTCTGCTTAATTGCTTGGCCTGCTTTATGGTTCTTTCCTATTGTTCTTCTTGAAATTGTGGTCATTTCTATCTCATTCTAGAATTGTTTTAGTAGTCTTTGTAGGTTTGGTTTAGTGGTCATGAATGTCTTCAGTTCTTCCTTGTCATGGAAGTATCTTATTTCTCCATTAATTTTGAAAGTCAGTTTTGCAGGGTACATCAATCTGGGTTGGAATTTATTTTCTTTCAAGACTTGAAATACTTCCCTCCAAGCTAGTCTTGACTTTTTTTTTTTTTTTGGCGGTACTGGGGATCGAACTCAGGACCCTGTGCTTGCTAGGCAAGCGCTTATTCCACTGAGCTATATCCCCAGACAAGCTAGTCTTGACTTGATGGTTTGTGTTCAGAGGTCTGCTGTGATTCTGATGGGTTTTCTTTCAGAGGTGATCCATTTCTTTTCTTTAACAGCTTTTAATATTCTGTTCTCTTGCTGAATTTCTAGGATCTTTATTATTATGTGTCTGGGTATAGATTTATTTTGATTATGGCTAATCGTAGTCCTATAGGTCTCAATTAACTATATGTCAGATTCCTTTTCCATGCTTGAGAAATATTCTGCGTTTACATCTGCAGATAGTCTTTTTATGTCATTCATGTTTCCTCCTGCATTTTTGTTGACACCTATCAGTCCTATGTTGCTTCTCTTTGCCTCTTTACAGCTGTTAAATTGTTATTTCCTGGTTTCTTGTTATTTTTGAAAGATCTTGTATTTCACAATTGCCAGTTGCAATGATGTGTTCAAGGTCTGAAAGTCTCTCTTAAGTTTTTTTTTTTTTTTTTTTTTTTTTTTTTTTTTTTTTTTTTTTTTTTTTTTTTTTTTTTTTTTTTTTTTTTTTTTTTTTTTTTTTTTTTTTTTTTTTACTTCAGTTGTTATCCTTTCAGAAATTTCAGGTGTATGACTTCTACGTTCTCCTATGTCAGTGTCTCCTGGACTTGTTCTGGGTGGGATGGAGTTCTGAGATTGCATTTTGTTGTTTCATGTTGTCATTTTGGATGCAGGAGATTGAGTGTCAGGCTTGACCTGTGATGGCATCAGGAGGCAGAGTGCTGAGTCCGGCCTCTCCTAGGCAGCTCACTAAATGACCACGGCTTTCTCAGGAGTCAGACTGGCTTTCCTGGGGGTCAGACTTGCCCACAGTGGTGGCAGGAAATGGAATGCCTTGCCTAGCCTTTCCAGGAAGCTCACCAGAGGAGCCTGTGTTTCCCAGGAGTCAGACATTCCAGGATGGTGGACTGAGGCAGGGCATGGAGTCCAGCCTCTCTCAGGCACCTGACAAAACAACGCTGGGTTTCCCTGGAGTCACATTCATTCCATGATGGTGGCGTGAGGTGGGCCACTGAGTCAGGCCTCTCCCAGCAGCTCACCAGAAGTCCCTGGCTTTCCCTAGGGTCAGATTTGCCCTGTGATGGTGGTGGGAGGCAGAGCACCAAGTCTGGCCTCTCTGAGGCAGCTCACTGAATGTGGACACTGACCTTAATTATTTCTCGATGTGTATTTTTCTTGACTATAACACTGACAAAACATAAGCCGTTTTTTCACACTATTTTTTTGAAGGTGCACATGACAGTAAAACACATAACACAGGCTGGGTGAAGAGATGAGTATGTCGGCCCACATTTGTTTGTCACAGTCAGGTTATCACTTCTCGGACTGCTCACTAAGGCCATGTGTTACACTCGGACCTTTCCTAGTTTGTTATTATGTTCTGCCCTTTATGTGGTGATGATACACAGTTTTCAGGATCAAATAATATTATGTACCTTTGGGGAAGCAGAACTCCCAGTTTGTCAACAAATTCAGTGGCCACACTCTCAACTCCTTCTGTCACTTTTTAGATCTCAGTGTCCTTTTCCCAACTGTCACTTCATCTCATTCCCAGGCGTCACGGATTATGATTTTCCATGCCTGTTTCCACCTCCATCTCCCTCCAGCCCATCTCTCAGTTGATTTTTCAGTAATAGCTGCTAATAGCTGAAGTTTGGCAAAGAGTTTTCTGAGCTGATCTGAAGTCCCCCTGCAGGGGCTGTCACTGAACTTGCAGGTGAAATGATAATCACTTCCCAGCAAGGAAATGACCTCAGAGCATCCCAGCCCTTTATCTCAGGAACAGAGTCACGTTTGCACTCATACTGCCACTATCACAATTGCGGCTACTGCCCCAGGAAAATTTTCATTTGGTAAGCGGACTCTCTTTCTTATTATAGATTTGAAGAAGTATATATATATTATGTGTGTGTGTGTGTGTGTGTGTGTGTGTGTATATATATATATATACACTATATTTTGGTGTGTGTCTTTTTCAGAAAGGCTTTCATTATTCACTTCAGGCTGGACTTGAACTCACTTTGTAGCTGAGGCTGGCCTTGAACTCACAATGATCCTTCTCCCTCAGCCTCCTGAGTGCTGGAATTACAGGTGTGAGCCACCATGCAAGAACCTCATATGAAATGTGTGAACATACTGACTTCATCCTTTTTTGTGTTGCTGGGACAGTATACCTAACACAATTTGAGGAAAGAAAGGTATAATTTAACACATAGTCTGTAGAGGTTTTAGCCCTTAGTCAACTGGCTCCAGGAAGGGCAGCAAGGCAGAAGGACATGGCAGGGGAGAAGCAGTCCATTGCAAGACAGGCAGAAAGCAGTGGAGCAGCAAGGCTCTCTCTCTTTGATCCCATCCAGGGTACAGGCCTTTTGCATGGACTGGAGCCATCCACACCCCGAATGGACCTTCCAGTGTGCACACTCATAGTTGTGCGAGAGCAATCGGTGGACTAATCTAGTTCCACACACCTTGACCCCGGACTGACACACCTTAGAACCAGTCAGTTCTAAAAAGCCCAGCCTATGAGTGCATGAGGATACAGGATACAAGCTGAAACACATACCCCTAGATCGTGCTAGTGGTCCACACTGGCCTAGAACTCCTGTGCTCCATCATCCTGTCTCAGGCTCCTGTGTACCTGGGCCTACACCCATGTTCCTGCACTGAGGTGCTGAGGACTATTTAAAGTTGGTTGGAGTAAATTTTATTTTGTGTTTTTTCTATAATACTGTCCCCAAAATACCTTGTAATTTTGGAAAAACTATAATTACTTTTTTCTGCATGTGCTTGCAGAGAAAAATGCACCATTAATTTCATGTTTATTGAAAGATCCATGAGTCAGAGTCAAATAAACTATAATATATAGTCAAATAAACTATAATATTTAATTTTAAATATGATAAGAGATATAAGATTAGCTGGGCTGCAATTCAGGTCTTCTCATATATGAATTTCTCATTTTAATCCCTACAATTCATTTTTCAGAAAATTTTAAGCATATTTATATACAAGAGCTCAAACACAATGTTTCCTTCCCGTCCTCTGTAATGCTGGGCCTTGACCTCTTTTGTTATTATCCAGATTATCACAATGTCTTAATATTTAGCATCTCTTTTTCTGAACATATCACTACTTTTTTAGATTCTATTATTTTTCAAATTTTAATGTCTCATAAATCACCCATTATAGTTCAATATTTATTAATTATAAGTAGGTGAGATAGTGTTAAAAGAGGCAGCCTTGTTTGATGACTTTAAATTCAAATTCTTTTGAAAATATTGAATTGTATGTTATTATAAATAGTACTATCAAAATAAATGAGACTTCTTATCTAACACCAAGACAAAATTAATTACTTTATCTCACATACTAATACAAATTTAATGAGAAGACTTTCTATAATATTAAACTATAATTAAGCATTTGGCAAACATTGTTTTGAAATAAAGTGTATTAATAAAGATACTTTTGCATTTGTGTCATAGCATTGCGAAGAATAGATTTTTATCTTGATTATTATTCATTCCTGAGACCTGGAAATGATTGATTATATATTATTTTATGCTTATCCAACCCCTGAAAATGCCATTCCCACCTTGTAAGGAATGCTGCAGCACTCCTGGAAGGTCGGCGTCCACAGGACTGCCTCATCCTAGCAGTGCCTCAGACCTTATTGTGGGTTCTCCATTGTTCTTCACCTACTATTGACTGAGGATGCATAAACTTCAGGCTTTTTGCTGCAACAAATGCTGCAAGAATTACCTGTCTCTTCACAAAAGTTATATTCCTAACTTGCATGTTTCCTAGAATAATGGGCTTTGTGAGAAAACACATGCTCTGGATGTAACCAGGACAATAATTTATGTCCAGATTCCTCTTAAGATCCCATTTCAACATCTTGAATAAGATCCAGTTTCAACATCTTGAATAAATGGATGGATTGGTTTTTGCTAATTTAAATTGGGCTCTGGTCTTCTTCACTCAGACTAGTGTTGGAATCCTTGGAAATTCTTTACTCTTTTGCCTGTATAACTTTTCTTTATTCACTACACACATGTTGAGACTCATAGATGCAATTCTCATACAGCTATTCTTAGCTAACAACTTGGTGCTGTTCTCTAAAGGGATTCCTCAGACAATAGCAGCTTTTGGATTCAAAGATTTCCTGGGTGAGACTGGGTGTAAGCTTGTCTTCTACTTGCACAGAGTGGCCAGAGGTGTCACCCTGAGCACCACTTGCCTGCTCAGTGGCTTCCAAGCCATTACAATTTGCTCCAGTTTTTCAGGAAGGATGGACACGAAAATTAAGTCTCCAAGGTATCTTGGCTTCTGCTGTTTTCTCTGCTGGACCCTCAGCCTTCTGATAAATACTCATACTATTATTAATGTAAGTGGACCAAGGAACAGCAGGAACATGAGTATACAAAACATGTACAGATATTGCTCTTCTCCTGTCGCTAAGGGTTTGACATTCACACTAATAGCAACACTTTATATCCTTACTGATTGGACTTTTTTGGGTCTTATGGTCTGGGCCAGTGGTTCCATGGTCCTTCTATTGCATAGACACAGACAGCGTGTCCAGCACATTCACAGCCAAGGTCTGTCCCCCAGAACTTCCCATGAGGCCAGAGCCAGGTGCACTGTGCTGACCCTTGTGAGCATGTTTGTCTCCTTTTACGCTCTGGCTGCCACTTTATCCTTTTGGATAACCCAGACCCTGAGCCCAAGCCCCTGGCTCGTGAGCACCTCTGTGCTGCTCTCCTCAGGCTTCCCCACCTTCAGCCCCTTTGTGTTTATCTTCAGTGACACTCATGTCTCTCAATTCTGTTTTGTCCCATGCACAAGGAAAACAAATATTCCACCATTGTTCTCTAGCTTTTGAGTTCCTCCATAACATCCTTCCCTTTTACATGAGTTGTTTCAGAATTTGCACTGGGTGTTGATATGAGTGCTAATCTTTCAGCACCTTCGGATACAGTAGTGAATGGAAAGTATGGTATAACCTCATACTGATCTTTGGAACTTCAAAATGTGAGCTATGCAAACACTTTCATAAATGTGTGGAGGCTCCTTAAAAAGTGCACATAACTATCACTCAATTCACCAATTCTGTTATTCCTAAAAGAATTTAAAGTAAGAACGTAAATGTTTGTTCATAACTCTTTGTAGCATAATTATATACATTTCCAAATTAAAATGTCCATGTGTTTTACCTTAAAATGTATCAAGTTCTGACACAGGCTAAAATATATGGATGAGCTTTGAAGAATTTATATGAAATGAAATAAGCCAGAGGGAGAATGAAAAGAACAAATAGTATATGATTATATATATGTATGTATGTATATCAGTAACCACAATAAGGAATAACCAGAGTTGTAAGGAAGAGAGAGTGAGGAAATAATGTTTAATTTGTATAAAATTTCTTTTCTTGAATGATGTAAAATTTCTAGAGAGGAATGTGGTGATGGATATTCAATAATGTGAATTTAATGCTGTCCAATAGTGCAATTAAAATGGTAAATTTTATGTAATGTAAACTTTATTAAAACCACAAAATATGAATGGAAATAATCATTGAAAACTTGTGTGTAATGATATCTAGGATAGGGGATGATCCCTATAACTTTCAGTTTATCATTGTATTTACTGTGAGAAATTTGCTACAACGTATTATATCACGATTTAAATAATTTGTGCAATCAGGCAAATAAATGTTACAAACATTTTATTGCAGAAAGCACAAAAGGCTTGGTAATTGTAATCACTCCTCAAAATATATTTTCATTTTCCACATCTTAAATGACAAAAAACAACTACAGAAATAAATGAAATTTCATGCACTCTTTTGGACTGTTTTGTTCAGGAAATAAGGAATGAGTTGCACTGAGACAGTGAAATTTTACATTCTTCACTTTTCTAAGTTCTGACCTGAAATTTGTCTTACACTGCCTTTTGAGTTTGAAATTGCCCAATAAACTCGTATAAGTAGACCTTGCCTTCAGAAGGTATAGCTGAGAATTTCAAGTCCACTTATGTATTTGGAAATTTGATTGGAGTTTCATATTTTCCCTTATAGATGTTAGACAACAATAGTGAACTTATATTTCTTAATATTTAAGCGAAGTGTCACTTATTAAGAGGGCTTTGACATTCAGGATCACCTTTCTTCAAGTCTGCAGTAGGTGCCAGTGCTTATGGAATAAGAGGATCTGACATGCACCCACCATAAATAATTATAGAACTGGATAAAATCGACAGAATCCTGCCTTGCGGCATAGAAGCAGCGTGGCACAAAGCTTCCTCCCTGCGTTCACCCGGGCGAACTGCCTTTTGAGGTTGAATTTAGCCAACAAAGTTCATGTAAGTAGGGAAGCTCCTGCTCAGCAGCCCAGGGGCCTCCTGCAGGCCTCCGCTCAGACATCTTCCTCTGCGGCACGTCCCAGCTGTGAACCCAACTGCAAAAGTTGACAGTACCCGTTCAGTGATCTCAGCTCTCCCGTGTCCGGGGAGGTAGGCCCTGGATGCAAATGGAGGTATCTGCAGCCTTGAGTGGGCTACTGCACTACAGCTGGACAGATTCCCCCAGGTAGGAAAGCTGCAGCTGCGAGGGTGCAGGGGAGACAGCAGTAGGAGCACAAGGTGTGCAGACATGGAGGGGTCGGGATAAGAGGAGGAGCGAGCGGTGCCTTTAGTTTTATTAAGGAATATAGTCTGTGTACAAACATGTTTGAGCACATAGGCACACACTAGGAGAGGGAGCCAGTTGTAAACTTCTGAAGGAATAACTACACTGCAAACATTTCTCTTCTGTAGGAGGTAAGTTATGAGAGACTCTCCATTCTGTACTTCATTAATGTATAATGTGCACACATTTCTGGGCTTCAATCCTAGAGTGTCTGATTTAGCAGTTCTGAAATCAGGAGTAAAAATATTTCATCGCATCCCAGGTGATGCTGATGGAGAACACTGAGGCCATGACCCAGTGTCTTGAGAGGGACTTCACTCCCAGGCCAGTGCTGTACCACCAAGCGCTACCCCTAACCTTAGTGTTTCTTCTTTCATATTTCCTGTCTCCCTTCCTTGCAGAGGACGCAGACCCCACAGGACACAGCAAGTGTCTTTGGCGGCTGAACGTCTCGTATGTCCCTACAGTAATGCCTGAAGCCCAGCATGCGCTCAGTTAGCACTGGCTGCGGTAGGGTGTGAGCATGGCCCTTCACGTCCTCTGTTTTTCTATTCTGGACCCTCTCAGTGTCCTCTTGATTTACTGCTCCAAACACAGGTGCTCAATGTTCTTGTAGATGTAGAACTATCGTATTTTGGAAAGAAGGTCTTCACAGATATCATTGTAGTAGTGGCTCACATGCGAACCATAGTTCTCCCAAATTTCTCTGAAGCCTTAACTCTTTCTATCCTTTAGTAATGTTCTCTATGGCTATTTCTACCACAGTCTTTGAAAAATTCACAAATAACATAATTAATGTTACTAATAGCATTGTAGTAATTTGCAGTTCAAACAGATTTTTGATGTGATACAATTAATTTGCTGTTGCTAATGTACAATTCCAAAGTAGCATTTGCTAATGTTACTTATAAATATTAGGTTGTGTTACTTATAAATACTAGATTCCTAAGAAGAACTAACTCTCCTGATGATAGTTTCATGCCTGTAACCGAAACTATTTATGAAGCTGAAGCAAGAGAGTGGCAAGATTGAGCCCACACTGGTTTGCTTAGAGAAACCTCACTTCCTACACAAGGTCCAGTACTCTGGGGACATAGCTCAATGATGAAGAGCTTACCTACCATCCAGGCGAACTGTGGTTCAATACACACTGCAACACACACAAGCAGTTGCTTAGGTTGTGCAGAAAAAAATTATATGGGTAAGACTTTTGTCAGTAGGGGACAAAATCAGTGATTTCACAGCAGGACTTGGTGTGTCTGTAAATCAGAAACAGTGTTCCATGCTTGTCTGCCTGCTCATGGTGACTTGCATTTATCTCTGTCTTGCTTCTCACCTCCAAGGCTGTCTTTTCTCTTCTTCCTAATTGAACACTTTAACATCTGAAATCATACTCTAGGGCTTCAGCCTCTGTGAACCTGAGCAATAATATCCATTAGTTTCCACGTGCAAGAGGAGCTAGTGTCCCAATGATTACAGGGAATGGACAGTTTGAATCTCCAGCTTCTGTGGGCTCCCTAATTCTCTACACCATGGTGCAGGATCATGTCTAAATCCCATTGTACGTAGCTGCAGACAACACTCCAGAGAAACCAGACTTTTGCCTCTTAGGAAGGAGGGAGGCCTTGTCCTTCATGAGGAGGTATAGAGGACCTGATCCAACTTCTGCATCACTGGCCTGGCTCAGGGAGGCCAGGCAGAAGAACACTTGCTGGATGTCTGGCAGGTGGAGAAGCACATGGCCCAGAATGCACTGGGCCCACAGACTGACGGGGTCCATTAATGGGGCTCGGGGTGAGAGCACTTCCACTGAGAGTGTCACAAGATGGGATTTGGGGGGACCTACTGCTGGGGTCATTTTAGTTTCTCCAGGTCTGTTCTCCAGCTAGAGGCTGGTGCTTGCCTATGGTTACCTCTTGGCTGCTAGAGTCTATGGACAGGGGTCCAGGAAACTGAGGGTCTGAGCTCAGGTGAGCACCAGTCTGTAAGGTCTGTTCCCCACCTGCCTCTTTGCTCTGTGTCTCTGCTGTCTTGATAGTGGGCCCTTGCACATCATAGGGACTGTTCATCCTAGGTGACCTGATTAGGGGGAGACTGGACAGCTGTGTTTGGAGCACCCCCCACTGGCAGATGCCCTCACTGGACAGCTATGTTGGGAGCACCCCCCACTGGCACACCCCGCACTGGAGCCCGTACTCCCATCAGCTCTTTGCCAGGCTTGCTCAGGGCTCTCACAGAAGGAATCTCTTTCCTCTCTCTTATCTAATCCACCATCCATCTGCACCAGTCACGGAAACGTGCTGCCCCACTGCGGTCTTGCCTTTCCCTTGGTGCTCCTCAGCAGCTCCTGTGCAGCACACAAGTGGGTTGCAGGGAGGGGTCTATGTGCTTCAGAAGGTGGACATGGGTTGGTGGGCTCAGAGGAAAACTGGCCATGTTAAGTGCCAGTTGAAAACAGCATGGGACAGTGCTGTGTATTCATGTCATGGAGGCCATGATTCCTGCCTCTGCCCACATTTTGGTGAAGATACCACTGCCGCTCTGACTCTATTCTCGCACTTTAAATTACTGCCTTGTCCTTCATCTGTGGCTTGTATCCGTTGACAGCCATAGCAGGTGAGTCCTTCATGAATCCCGTTTTCTTTCTGCTGCTCCCTCTGCGTTATTCACCACACTACCACAGCGTGAACTGTGCACATACCCTCACTGTCTTTGGATGGGATAGTCAGTGCCAGGTGGAATTTCCTTGGCCTGGATTGAGCCAGCCTTCTCACAGCACCTGTGTTTTCAGTGGACGAGGCCAGATTGGCAGGTGTTGGCAGATGGATGAGTTGGAGACCCCACCCTCCCCTGAACTGCAGCCCATTCTTCTCCCTTGCCTGGTGATGTGTACCCTATTTGCGACTTCCAGAGGCCCGGCCCCTAGCAGTCCCTTTCTCCACTAGCTATGTTGCTTTGATAATCATCCCATGGGGCATTCCACAGTGTGACACTTTGTTCATTTATTTTTACACCAAAGTTGACACACATTTCTTCAACATTTCTCTGCTGTCAGCTCATTGGCCTAGTGTAGAAAGCCTTGAGAAACCTTGTCTGAGCAGTGTTTCTGAAGGAGTGTCCCAAGTCACATTTCTCATCACTCTGTCAGGAAAGATTCCCCCTCTAAGGTTTGAGTACCTGAGCTCAAGGTTTGAGTACCAACCCTGAAGGCTACTTCAGACCTGCATGAACACCAAGCACCACACACTGTGTAGAAACTGTACTAGGCCATGCAGGGGTGGCAGGCTTCTATTTAAATGCAGAACTTCATGTGGAACAGACATATTACAGGGGAGGGAGGCCAATGGAATGGAACGTGGACAGGAACTCATCAGTGAAGACTGCAGGTCCCATGTTTCAGGGCATCTCTCTAGCTTTGTGAAAGCTATGGGGGTTTCCAGGCCTCCTGAACCCTTCACCAACTCCAGACATCCCTCACCTGTGGGAGTCCATGCACTGGCACATTGTTGGGGAAAACTTTTGGAATGGAAAATGTCATTACAAAGGAACTAATTTGAGGCAGCTTCCAGCTTTAAACAAACAAAACCACACACAGGTTCACCACCCTAGATGCTGTGTTTGAGCTTCTCTCTTATCCAGAGGTGCACAGTTCACACAGGGGTAAATTCTTGCAGTTGTGGTGAGTGTAGAATTCACCTGAACACTGGGGAGTTCATCCTAGAGAAAGGCCTGGTGAATGCAGCAAGTGTGGGAAACTGTTTTTCCAGGCCCAGGTCTCAGTGAGCACCAGAGAGTTCAGGCAGGATTGAGGCTTGTGAACAGTGCTGTGATGTGGGACTCCCTGAGCCAAGGATCCAGTCTCATAAAACCCGATCGAAAGCACTGGAGCCAGCCCTGCTGTGCGGTGAGGGTGGCGAACCCTTAACCAAACACTTGTCTTTGCTGGACAGTGGGGAGCTCACACCACAGAAAGGCTGTCCAGGAGCAGGGAATGTGCTACTCTCCAGCTTAGCGTAATTGCACTGGAGAACAGACAGTGAGCCTTTTCCTCATTCCAACTGTGCACCTTAATTTCTGTTGTAGGGCGATTTCTCATTATTTGTATTTACCTGAGAAACCATAGGAACTGCCCGATATTTTCACTTTTTTGTTAAAAATTTTAAAAACTAACAAAACAACAATGAAGACAAAATCAAAACAACAAAAAAAGAAAAAAAATTATGCATGACCTCAAAACAAAATGACAGGAATTAACTATGGTTGCTACATTACATACTGTTACCTTCAAAGAAGTTGCTCATTCAACCAGAAGAATGTAAGATTGATCAAAGAAAAATACTAACAAGTAATCAAAAAAAAGATAGGAATGATGCGGAGCTTCACCATACAAGAGGGTAGGAGTTCAACAATGGTTCTTATACTGCACATTGTTGTTTTCAGATCAGTGATTCTGATTACCAAATTCAAGCCTGCAAAGTTGGTCAACTAGAAAGAAAATTTTAAGCATTGACTGTTCCTTTTAACAAACCACAGACATCAGCAATACACCTATCCAAGCTATTCTTGTATCTACATATAAACTTTGTTTTTCATCTTGAAGAGAAAAGTAAAAACCCAAAATAACAAAAACAAATACATAAACAAAACAGCATAAAGAACAATAAAAATGATACAGAATTTCAAAACGGGGTGATAGGATATTTATACTGGTTGTTACACTACATAATATCATCTTCAAAATGGTTACACGTATAACTGGATATAGGCATGCAAGATTGATCAAACAATTACACATTAACAGTTCCTTTCAATAAACGAATATATATTAGTAGTACAATTATCCCAGCTATGCTGTGTATACATATACATTTTTTCCTCATCCTTCCTTTTTTCTCATCTCCCCTCCTTCATCCCAGTTCATCCCTCTTCTTTGAGCAGTTTCTCTTCCCTTTCACAATATGTATTCTACATTTCAGATTTTATTTACTCTTTGAAGTTCTTATAGTAGGGAGGAGATATAATGTTTACACATGAGAATCTGATTTCACTAATGACTATGATCTCTAGTTGCATTCATTTACCTACAAAAGCCTCTAGTTTATGTTTCTTTATAGCTGACTAATACTCCATTGAATAAAAATACCGCATCTTTTTAAATCTATTCTTCAGTTTATGGACATTTTGGTTGTTTCCCAGATTTAGCTGTTACAAATGGTGCTGCTTTCAACATGGATGCACCTATATTGTTGTGTTACCATGTTTTCAGTTCTTCTAGAAAAATATCCGGGAAGGGAATAGCTGGGTTGAATGGGATCTCTATTCCTAGTTTACTGAGGAAACTCCAGACTGATTTCCACAGTGGTCTACACTCCCACCAGCAGTGGAGAAGAGTTCAGTTTTTTCCACAGCCCCTCCAGCATTTCTTATGGGTTGATTTCTTGATGATAACCATTCTTTCTGGGGTGAGATGGAATCTCAGTGTTGTTTAATTGGCGTTTCCTGAATGATCAATGCTATTGAACATTTTGTCATGTATTTATTTGTCATTTGTATTTCTTCACCTCAGATCCCCATTTTGGACTGGGTCTTTGAATTTGCGGGTCTGGAGTTTTAAATTCTTTATATGGTGTAGATAGAAATCCTTTGTCTGAGGGACAGTTGGCTGAATATTTTTTCCAATTTCTTCGTTTTCTTTTTACTGTGTTGGTGATGTCTTTTCATGTGCAAAACTTTGACAAAGGGGCCAAACACATTCACTGGAAGAAACATAGCCTCTTAATAAATGGTGCTGGAAAGACGGACACTCCAAAGCGTCAGAGTAAAACTACACCCATGTCTATCACCATGCACTAAACTAAAGTCAAAATCGATCAAAGATCTAAATATTAAAACAGAAACCCTAAATCTACTGGAAGAGAAAGTTGGTAGAAATCTTGACAACATAGGGGTAGGAAAAGAGTTCATGAAGAAAACCCAAACTGCATGGGAAACACTTCAGAGAATCAACAGCTGGGGCCCCATCCTACCGAAAGCTTTTTACACTTCAGAAGAAATCACCTGCAGTCTCATTTTCATTTTCTCTTTTCCTCCTTCCCATCCTAACCCTCTGCTGTAAGGAGAAAAGGAAAAGAATCTTACCCCAATTTCTACTGTGGTGTCCTGAGATGTTTCTCATGTAAGTGCTTTTCTCTGGTTTTCTTTTCCTAGAAAATATATCATCACTCACCCCATGAAAGTCAAAGTTCTTCAGGAATCTGGGCCTGGTATTTCCTACCCTGCTCAGGCCTTGCTAGATTTTTGACATTTCCAGTTCCTGTAGGAAGACATTTTGCTCCCCCTTGGCAGGCCTTTGGGGTGTGCTGAGTCTCCCCTCCCCAGCATGCACAGGGAGGCAGATTCGGTGCTCTCTCAGGTGCTGATGCAAATGAATGGTGGGAACTCCCGGGAGATGTGCCTTCTTTTCTCTGAACCATAAGTGGACACAACCCAGTGTGGTTCCAGAGCACCTGACACTGCGGATGGAGACTTCTGCTGAGGAGAGTGTGGGCCTCGTGTGGTGGTTCCAGTCAGATTGTGTAGCTTCCAGGTCACCAGCCCAGGAACTTCTGCCTTCCCATTGCTCTGGTGTAATAACTGAGGCTTTTGTCTAATTGTTTTTAGCCTTGGATGTTGTCTTCACAATGTGAGGTAGTTTGAAACAGAATTGTGTCTTGTGAGCATGAGGAAGTGACGTTTTTAATATTTAGATCACAAAGTATATGGTTTAGAGGAGATAATATAAAGGCACAAAGGAAATATCTCCCATTTGTCTGCAATTTGCATTGTCATCTGTGTCTGTGTTGTGGCTATTTTGTTGGCACCCCATTTCTATTTTAAATTCTAAACACTAGTTGTTCACAGTGTGACAATGTTCGAAGGTGAGATTCTCCCAGGGCTAAGTAACTGAAAATGACATTATTTGGTCGGCCTCCCCTGCACTATTATGGGTGCTCCTGAAGAAAGAATGAGGCTGCAGACATCAGATATGAAGACAGGGGAGAAGACTGCAATCAGGGAACAAGGGCAGAGTTCTCCAGTACAATCCCATGAGAATTCATTCAAATGAACTTTTTTCATTGTATGAGAAAAAAGCAAAACAGAATTTCATGAGAAAGTAACGGGAGAATAACAACAGTTAATATATTGCATACTGGCATCTGCAAAGTTGTTACTCAGAGTAAAATACCTGGGCATAAGACATTCTTCAGCTGGTATTAGCACAAACATTCCTCTTCAAAGAGCTAAGAGACACTAATACTATAGCGAACTTGCATTTTTATCCCTTTTCCCTTCTTTCCTTTCCCCTTTACCCAGCCTAGAGTCTTTTTCCTTTGGAACAATTTCTTCCCATTTCACAATATCCATTGTACATTTTAGACCTTATTTACTCTTTCAGTTTCTCACACTGGAAAGACAGTATGATGTTTACCCACGTGAGACTGATTTATTTCACTATTGAATATGGTCAGAAGTTGCATCCAATTACCTACAAAAGTCCCACTTTACCTTCCTTTATCGCTGAGTAGTACTCCATTATAGAAAAAGAGCACTTCTTTTTAATCCATTACTCAGTTGATGTGCATTTGAGTTGTTTCCAAGTTTTAGATAACACAAATTGTGCTGCTATAAAATGAGTGTTTATACATGGCTGTGGTATGATATGATTAATTCTTCTGGCAAGACACACAGAAGGAGAGTAGCGGGGTCAAATGAGATCTCTAATTCTAGCTTTCTGAGGAATCTTCATAGTGATTTCCTCAGTGTTCTGCACATCCACAATCAGTGAAGAAGAGTTTCTGACCTGGCCCGCAGGTAGTCAACGGAGACTCTAGAGGGGGAGCGGGGAAAGAGACAAGAGACACAAGAAATGGAGACAAGACAGGAGTCTGATCAAGTCTCGTTTATTGAGCAGAAAGCACGGGTATTTATACAGTGCGGAATGGGGGATTGAGGTCAGCAGGTAACTTGGCAACGGAGGGAGGTCCAAACATCATGCGAGGGTGGTCTGAGCATCAGGCGATAGCATGTGACTATATCACGCGATAGCACGTGATTTACAGGAAACAGAAACCTAACTTAGAGAAAATTGAAACTTAACTCAAGATGGAAACAGGAACCTAACTCAAGACTCCCAAGATGGCTGGTATTTTACAAAATGGATGCCGACCGCAGGTCTCTCGGTGGTACAAAATGGATGCCGACTGCAGGTCTCTCAGTGGTCTCCCACAAGTTTCTTTTTCCACACAGCCTCGCCAGCAATTTTTATTGGTTGCTTTTTGATGACAGGCACTCTTTCCGGAGTGAGATGGAATATGAGTGTTATTTTAATTTGCATCTCTCAAATGACCAGTGATGTTGAACATTTTGTCATATATTTATTTTCCATTTATATTTTTCATCTGAGAAGTGTGTATTAATCTCAGATGCCCGTGTGTGGATTGGGTTTTTGAGTTTGGAGGGCCTGAGTTTTAAAAATTCTTTATATATTCTAGATAGGAATTTTCTCAAAAGGACAATTGGCTAAAAATTTTTCCCCACTTTGTGTGTTGCCTTTTCATACTGTTGACAATGTTCTTGATATGAAGAATCTTTTTAATAAAATGAGATCCAAGTTCTTGATACTTTGAGTTACTTTCCATGCATTTTGTGTTTTATTCATGAATTCTTTTTCTATTCACATTTCTTCAATAAGTCTACATTCTTTCTCTTTGACTAGATTTGGTTTTTATTTTTTAATATTTAGATCTTTGATCTCTTTTGATTTTAGTGCATGGTGAGAGACATCATCTCAGTAAATGCAGAAAAAGCTTATGATAAAGTCCAACACTCACCCACGATATCCACTCTGCAGAAAATTGCAATAGATGGTCCTTATGTCAATCTGATAAAAGCCACCTATTACAAAACAACAGTGAACATTATACTATATGGACCAATACAAAAAGTTTTCATTCTAAAATCAAGAACAAGACAATGATGCCCTGTTAACTCTTCTACTCAAGATAGTTCTGGAAATATTAGCCAGAGCAATTAGTCAAGAGAGAGAAAAAAGGAAAAACGGTAGAAAAGGAAGAATTTAAATTATCATTATTCATACATGACATGATACTTACATAGAAGACCTCAAAAACTCCTCTGAAAGAGGTCATATTTAAAAAACAAATTCAGTATCATAGTTGAATACAAATCAATGCTCAAAAATCAGTAGCATTCCTATACACAAACAACAAACTCACTGAAAGAGAAATTAGGGAAACCACACCCTTCACCATAGCACCAAAAGCAAAATAGTCAGAATTCAGTGCAACAAATGAAGTAAAAAATGTATACAATGGAAACTACATTACTGTGAAAAAGGAGATCAAAGAGGTTACATGAAAAGGGAAAGATATCCCATGCTCAAGGATAGGCAGAACCAACATTGTGAAAATGGCCATGATCCCAAAATTCTTATACAGATTTAACATAATTAGGATCAAGACACTATTAGTATACCTCACAGAACCAGAAAAAACATTGTTAATATTCATTTGGAAACAGAAGAGACTTAGAATAGCAATAGCAGTTTTGGGGTACAAAGGAAAATCACAGGACATCACAATTCCTTACTTGAAGTTATAGTACAAAGCTGCTGTGATTATCAGCATGGTAGTGGCAAAAAAAAGACTTGAAGATCAATGGAGCAGATTAGAAGATGCAGACACAACTACAAACAACTCAGCCACCCAATCTTTGACCAGCGGTCCACATGTGTTCACTGGTAGAAAGATAGACTCTCTAATAAATGGTGCTGGAAAAACTGGCATTCCACATGCCAATCACTAAAACTAGACCCATGTGTATCACCATGAGCAAAATTAAATTCCAAATGGATCAAAGATCTAAATATGAAAACAGAGACACTAAATCTGCTGGAAGGGAAATAGGTAGAAGTCTGGAAGAATGGGATAGGCAGAGAGTTCATGGAAAAAAACCAAAGTGCATGGGTGAATATTTCAAAGAATCAACAACTTGGATTTCATTGTTTTGAAAAGTTTTCACATATCAAAAGAAATCACCAACAGTAAAAAGAAAACCCATCAATTTGGAAAGAATTTTAGCCAACTGTCCCTCAGACAAAGGACTTATATCTGGAACATATAAAGAATTAAAAACAATAGACACCAAAATTCAAAGACCCAATCCAAAAGTGGGCATCTGAGGGAATGCACACTTATCAGTTGAAGAAATACAAATGGCAAATAATTGTATGAAAAACTTTTCACCATCATTGGTCATTCATGAGACCCAAATTGAAACAACAGTAAGATCCCCTCTCATCCCAGAAAGAATGGCTATCATCAAGAAATCAACCAATAACAAATGCTGGAGAGGCTCTGGGGAAAAGGAACCCTTCTCCATTGCTGGTGGGAGTGTAGATTGGTGAAACCACTGTGGAAATCAATCTGGAGATTCCTCACAAAACTAGAATTAAAGGCCCCACTTAACCCAGGCATTCCTCTTCTGAGTATTTTCCCAGAATAATAAAAAAAAAATCATACTACTGTGATATATGCGTGCCCATGGTTGTGCTAGCAAATTTCCATAGCTAAACCTTGTAAATAATTCAAATGTCTATGAACTGAGAAATGGATAAAAGAAGATGTGGTGTTTTTATGCAATGGAGTATACTCAGCTAAAAAGTGATAAATTTGAGGATTTTGTAGGTAAGTGGATGGAAGTAGAGACCATACTCATAAGTGAAAGAAATCAGACCCACATGTGTAAACATCATATTGTCTCCCTAGTGTAAGAACCTAAAAGATTAACAAAACCCATCATGTACAATAGCTATTCGGAAAGGGAAAGAAATTGCTGAAAAGAGGTTACAACTTAGATGAGGCAAAGGAGAAAAAGACAGAAGGGAATATAGCTATATCTACATCTATATCATCTATATATGTACGTATCGATACAGAAGGGCAGGTGGCATAATTGTACTGCTGATGTCTAATGATTTCCTGAAGGGAACAGCTAATGCTTAAATATTTTGACCAATTTTGCATGCTTAAATCTGGTAATCAGAGCAACTAACTTCAAGACAATAATATGCAATATAACAACCATTGGTGAAGTCATACCATCTTGTCTAGTAAAGTTGTATGTTGTTTCTAATGTTTTCAAAATGAGCTTTTTGTTGTCTTTAACAGTTTGATGAATCTTGCATTCTTTCATCTGGTAATCTGAGCAATTTCATTGAAGATAACTATATGTAATATAATAACCACTGTTAATTCATATCATTTTGTTTTTTAACACTGTATCATGTTTATTGTTTTAGCTTTGTTTTGTTTTTGTCTATGTTGTGATTATTTATTATTTTTTAAATTATCTTTAAAATAAAAATATCTTTGTAATAAATTTAGGAAGTCTGATTTTTTTGAGTTTTTTTAATAGTAAACGTTTGTCTGAGGACTATGTAACAAATATGTTTTTCCATTCTGTGGATTGTCTCTTCATTCTTTTGATAGTTTCTCTTGCTGTACAAAAGCTTTTTAATAGGATGAGATCCCAGTTGTTCATTCTTTGTGGTAATTGTTCTCTGACTGGTGTTTTATTCATAAAGTTTTTCCTACTCCTTTTTTTTGTCTTCAAGAGTTTTTCCTATTTTATCTTGCAGTAGATTTAATGTTTCTGTATTACTAGTTAGATCTTTGATCCATTTTGAATTTAGTTTAGTGCATGGTGAAAGATATGGGTCCAATTTTAATCTTCAACATGTGCAGAGCCAGTTTTATCAGCAACATTTATTAAAGAGGCTACCTTTCTTCCAGTGTATGTGTTTGGGTCCTTTGTGAACTATAAGGAGAACGAATATGTCTGGAGTCATTTCTGCATCTTCTTTTCCCCTTTTTAAGAATTTATTTTAAAAACAAAAGAAGGAAAACATATTAACAAACAGACATCCATTTACAAAATAGCAGAAGAACAATACAAACAATACAGAGTTACAAAGTGGTAGGAAATTAACAATGGTTGCTGTATTATGTATCATTATTTTCAAAGTGGTTTCTCAGGAAAACAAAGACATGTAATAATGATCAAAGAAGTAATCATTAACTGTTCCTTTCAGTAAAGCAATAGAAGACAGTAGTATGACTGTTACCTATCCTGTACGTACATACATACATGATTTCCCCTTCTTTCCCTTCTTCTTTCCTACATAACAGTTGCCCTTTACTTTTGAGCATTTTCCTTTCATTTCACAATGTCTACCATATTTCCTAATTTTTATTCACACTTTCAGATTCTTACACTCGTGAGACTATACGTTGCTTACACATGCAGGTCTGATTTATTTCACTTATGAGTGTGGTCTCTAGTTGTGACCATTTATGTATAAAAGCCTCAAGTTTATCTTTCTTTATAGGTGAGAAATATTCCATTATGTACAAGTACCACAGTTTTTTTATCCATCCTCTGTGGATGGGCATTTGGGTTGCTTCCACAATTTAGCAATTAAAAATCGCACCACTATGAATATGGGTGCACATATATCATTGACATATGATGTTTTCAGATCTTCTGGGAAAATACCCAGAAGATGAATGTTGGGTTCAAGGGGACCTCCAGACCTAGTTTGCTGAGGAACCTCCAAACTGATTTGCACAGTGGTTTCACCAGTCCTCGTTCCCACCAGCAGTGGAGAAGAGTTCCTCTTTCTCCACAGCCTTGCCAGCATTTGTTATCGGTTGATTTCTTAATGATAGCCATTCTAACCGGGGTGAGATGAAATCCCAGTGTTGTTTTAATTTGCATTTCTCAAATGACGAATGATATTGAACATTTTTCATGTATTCATTTGCCATTTGTATTTCTTTATCTGAGAAGTGTGTATTCATCTCAGATGCCAATTTTTGGATTGGGTCTTTGAATTTGGAGGGGCTGATGTTTTTTAAATTCTTTCTATGTTCTAGATAAAAGACGTTTGTCTGAGGGACAGTCAGCTAAAATTTTTTTGCCAATTTGTGTTTTTTTCTTTTTAGTACGCCTATGAATTGCTTAGATGTACTTTTCATTGGGATGATATCCCAGTTGTTGATTCTTTGAAGTATTTCATATGTATGTTGGGTTTTGTTCATGAATTCTTTGTCTACCCCTATGTCTTCAAGGTTTTTACCTACTTTCTCTTCCAATAGATACAGTGTTTCTGTTTTAATGTTGAGACCAGTGATTCATTTTGACTTGATTTTGGTGCATGGCGATAGGCTTGGGTCTATTTTCAGTCTTTGACAGGTGGCAAACCATTTTCTCCAGCATCATTTATTAAAGAGGCTATCATTCTTTCAGTGAGTTTGTTTGGCCCATTTATCAAAGGTTAGGTAGCTGAGTGTGTTTGAGGTTGTGCCTGTATCTTCCACTCTGTTCCATTGATCTCATCTTCTTTTTAGCCAGCACCATGTTGATTTTATTACAGTAGCTTTGTAGTATAATTTCAGGTAAGGGATTGTGATTCCACCTGACTTGTCTTTTTGCCCAGGACTGCTTTTGCTGTTCTGGGTCTCTTCTGGTTCCAGATGAATTTAAGGAATGTTTTCTTTAGATCTGTGAGGTAGTCTAATGTAGTTTAATGGGAATTGCATTGAATTTGTACAACAATTTTGGTACTATGGCCATTATCACAATATTGGTTCTTCCTATCCATGAGAGAAGAATGTTTTTCTATTTGTTGAAATCCTTTTCATCCCTTTTTTTCAGAGTACTGTAGTTTTCATTGAAGAGATCTTTTACTTCTTTTGTTAGATTGATTCCTAAATATTTCAATTTCTTCAATGCTGTAGTGAAAGATATGTTTTTCTTAATTTTTCTCTGTATGTTTGCAGTTTGCGTATAGGAATGCTAATGATTTTGGGGTATTTACTTTGTATCCAATTCCACTGTTGAATGTGCTGATAAATTCAAGGAGTCTTCTTGTGGAGTTTTTGGGGTCTTCCATGTAAAGGATCATGTCATCTGCAAATAGTAATGTTTTTACTTCTTCTTTCCTACCCTTATTCCTTTTGTTTCTCTCTCTTGTCTAATTGCTCTGGCTAATGCTTCCAGAACTATGTTGAACAGGAGTGGTCACAGCAGACTTCCTAGTATTGTTCCTGATTTTCATGGAAAAGCTTTTAGTTTTTGTCCATTTAATATGATGTTGGGTGTTGGTTTGTCACACATGGCTTTCATCAGGTTGACATAAAGACCATCCATTCCTATTTTCTGTAGAGTTTTTATCATGAATGCATGTTGGACTTTGTTGAAAACTTTTTCTGCATCTATTGAGATGATCATGTGGTTTTTTTTCTTTGGCTCTATTGACAGGATGTATAGCATTAACTGATTTGGGAATATTGAACCATCCCTGCATTCCTGGAATGAAACTGACTTGGTCATGGTGTACGACTTTCTTGAAGATTTACTGAATTCTGTTTGCTAGCTTTTATTGAGTATCTTTGCATCTATATTCATCAGGGAGTTTGCTCTGCAGTTCTCTTTCTTGGTTGGGCCTTCCTCTGGTTTTGGTATCAGAATAATACTTGCCTCCAGAAATGAGTTAAGGAGGATTCCTTCCTTTTCAATTTCATTGAAAAGTTTGAGCACTGTTGGTATTAAATCTTCTCTGAATTTCTTGTAAAGTTCTGCTGTGAATCCATCAGGGCCTGGGCATTTATTTGTTGATAAGATTTTAATCACATTTTCGATATTTGGTCGTTCAGGATTTTTATATCTTCTTGCCTCAACCTTAGCAATTCGTACATATCTAGTAATCTGTCCATTTCTTATGAGTTTTCTATCCCATGAAAATAAAGATTTTCAAAATAGGTATTAAATGATCTTCTCAGTTTCTGAAGAATCTATAGTAATTTCATCCTTTTCATTTGTTATTGCATGAATTTAAGCTATTTCATTTCTTTCTTTGATAAGGTTGGCTATGAGTTTATCAATTTTATTTATTCTTTCAAAGAACCAACTCTTTGATTCATTTACATATAGTAGGGTTCTTCATCTCAATTGCATTAATTTCTACCCTGATCTTTATAATATCCTGCCTTCTTTGAGCTTTTGGCTTGACTTGTTACACTTTTTCTAAAATTCTGAGGTGCAGCATTAGGCTATTTATTTGTTCTCTTTGTGTTTTCCTTATGTGAGATTTTCCCGTTATAAATTTCTCTCTGAGGACTGCTTTCATTGCATACCACAGATTCCAGTAAGTTGTATCTACATTTCCATTTGTTTGTAGGTATTTTTTAATTACTTGTTTGATTTCTTCTGAGACCCATTGGTTGTTCAGGAGGTTGTTCTTTAATTTCGAAGCATTTGTGGAGTTTTTGGAGTTCCTTTTGTCATTAATTTCTAATTTTATTGCACTGTGGTCAGATAATATGCATGAGATAATTTGAATTCTTTTGCATTTAGGTAGGTATGCTCTATGAGCTGGAATATGGTCTATTTTAGGGAAAGTCCAATGTGCAGCTGAGAGAAAAGTGTATTCTGATGTTGTGGAGTGGAACACTCTGTGTACATCTACTAAGTCCACTTGCTTGCAGCTTTGGTTCAGATCTGTTATTTCTTTGCGTATCTTTTTTCCACTTGACTTATCTCTTTGTGTCAAAGGGGTATTGAGGTCCGTTATTAAAATAGTGTTATTAATTATATGGGTTCTCAGGTCTGTTCAGATTTGTCTTTTGTAGTTTGATGCTCCAATATTTGTTGCATACATGTTTATGTTTGTTATCTCAGCCTCTTGCAGTTTTCCCCTAACAAGTATGTAGTGACCTTCTTTATCTCTTTCAGTTGTTCTCAGTTTGAACTTTACATTGTCTGCAAACATAATAGCCACTCCTGTTTTTTTGTGGGATTCCGGTTGCATGGAAAATTGTTGTCCATCATTTGACTTTCAGTCTATGGATTTCCTTTTGAGCAAAATGTGCTTCTTGTATACAGTATATCATTGGATTCTGTTTCTTAATCCACTTTACCAGTCTGTTTCTTTGACTAGTGGATTGAGGTCATTTGCATTTATGATTATAACTGATACGTATGCCTTATCATTCTCATGCTGCATACTTGCTGTTGGTTTCTTAGTTTTTCTTCCTGTTTAATTGCTTGCTCTGCTTGAAGGTTTCCTTTTATTGTTGCTCTTTAAATTGCAGTCGTTTTCTTCTCTGTCTAGAATATCTTTTAGTACTTTTTGTAAGGATGGTTTGGTACTCATGAAGTTCTTCAGTTGCTTTTTGTCATGGAAATATTTTATGTCTCCTTTCAACTTGAAGGATATTTTGGCAGGATACATCAGTCTTGGTTGGAAGCTGTTTTGTCTTAAGTATAATACTTTGCTCCAAGCTCTTTTCGATTGGATGCTTTGTGTTCAGAAGTCTGCCGTCATTCTGATGGGCTTTCCTTTATTGGTGATGTGTTTCTTTTCTTTAGTAGTGTCTTGGTTAACTTTTTTCTCGTTGCTGAGACAAAATACCCAACACCCAAAATGAAGGAAGGAAAGGTTTATTTAGCTTACAGTTTGTGGAGGTTTCAGTCCATACTTGGCTGGTTCTGAGGCACAGTGGCACATGGCAGAGGGAAAACTGTTCAGGGCAGCAGGACATAGCAAAAACAAACAGCAAAAGGGAGCAATGGCTGCAAGCAGCCTCGTTTTCTACCCTACAGTGTAAACAGCCTATGCCCACCCAGGAGGCATGTACCTCTCACATAATCTCCATGTCCTCCACTTACACAGGTTTAGGATGTATACAAAGTAAGCACCTTGGCTTCCTGCTGAATCACTCAACTAAACCTCTGGACTCCTCAAGTTGACACAATGTATCAACCATAACATTCCACCCCGTGTCAACTTGGCAACCAGACACATTTCTTTAAACCAGTTTCCAGATACAAAGACATGCTTATATTACAACCATAATATTTTGCCCCCATACAAATGAAAATTAAACACCTCCAACATTTAAAGGCACAAAATAAACATTATCATTCCAAAAGGCACCAACAGAGTAATATAGAGCATTGGGACCAAAGCAAGTCCAAAGTCCAGCAGGGCTAACATTGTGTCCTGTAATTCCACATCCAGCATCTGAAGCAACTTGTGGCACATTGTAAGCTCCAAAGGGCTTGTGTGAATCCACCACGATGGCACTTCTGGTGGTGACAGCCTCCACAGCTTCTCTCTTAGGCCTGCTTTGCTCCCCAGTTGCAGCTTTTCTCAGACGATCCACCGTCCTGTCTTTTCTATACTTCTGAGGTATCCAGGGCACCTTTTGCTTCACACTTACAGCCTCACATATTGCCCCCTCATGGACACACTGCCTGGCCTCCCAGGCCTTCTGAAATCTGGGTGGAAGCCTCTTTAATCTCAGAACTCTTGCATTTTCCTTGCACCTAAAGCCAGGGCCACGTGGATGATGCCAAGGTCTGCTGTCATCTGGAGCAGTAGCCAAACTTTCCTCTCTCTTAGCCATAGGGGTCAAGTGCCTGGATCGCTGGGCACACTGAATCCAATGCTGAGGAACAAATTCTCTGTGCTGCCTCCATTGTGGAACCTGCTGCGGCTGCCGCTGCCATTCTGGAACATGGCACTCTTTGGCTTCCTTCTCAAGGCAAGGTCTCTCACCTTTACAGTTTTGAGACTGCAAAGGGTGGAGACTTGCTGCTTGTGATGCCCTCAGGCCACCTTTTCCATTCTCTTGTTCTTTCATGGCAATAGAGATCACCTCAGCCTTATCTTTGCAGTCCACAGTTTTACTGGCGCTTCCTTTATGGCCAGACTCACAACATTTTAAATCATCCTGGTGGGCTCTTTGCTCTTGATTGTCAATATAAATCTGGCTAAAAGCCCCCAACAATAGCCATGCCACTGCCCCAGCATTCGACTGTCATGAAATTTCTTTTGCCAGATTAATCAGTTCACTGCCGCCCTTAATCTCAGTCTTAGGCAAAGTCTCTGGACACAGGAAAAATACAGACTTTCTGCCAAACCATAACATACATCGTCTGGAGTCCAACAACCACTGCAGTCCTTTTTCCCAACAGAAACCTTCTGAACCTAGTCTTTATTGGCAGGATTTCCATCAACATTCTGGTCTTCTGAGCTCTGACCAGATATCTCCAAACCTTTCCAAACTCTTCCCACAAGCCATTTCCAAAGGCCCTTTAACCACATGGTCAGGTATAATCACAGCAACGACCCCACTCCGCTGGTACCAAATTCTGTCTTGGTTACCTTTTTTCTCGTTGCTGAGACAAAATACCCAACATCCAAAATAAAGGAAGGAAAGGTTTATTTAGCTTACAGTTTGTGGAGGTTTCAGTCCATACTTGGCTGATTCTGAGGCACAGTGGCACATGGCAGAGGGCAAACTGTTCAGGGCAGCAGAGCACAGCAAAAACAAACAGCAAAAGGGAGGAATGGCTGCAAGCAGCCTCCTTTTCTCCCCTACATTGTAAACAGCCTAGGACCACCCAGCAGGCGATACCTCTCACATAATCTCCCTGCCCTCCACTTCAATAGGCTCAGGATGTATACAAAGTAAGCACCCTGGCTTCCCGCTGAATCACTAAGCTAAACCTCTGGACTGACTCCCCAAGTTGACACAATGTATCAACCATAACAAGTAGCCTCTAATGTTCTGTTCTTTTGCTGGAGATGTAGAATCCTGATTATTATATGTCTGGGTGTAGTTTTATCATGCTTATGATTAATAGGAGTTCTATACATCTCATTTACTTGTATCTCAGTTTCTGTTTCCATTCTTGGGAAATTTTCTGCTATTATTTCTGCAAATATTCTTGTTATGTCATATGTGTCACCTCCTGCTGTTTCATTGACTCCCGTTAGTCTGACACTATTTCCGTTTGCCTCGTCTTGCAGCTGTTGAATTGATTTTTCCTGAATCATTGTTGATTTTAAGAGATCCTTCCTTTCACAATTGCTAGCTTGCATGCTGTCTTCAAGATCTGAAATTCTATCTTTGGCTTCATTCAAGTGGTTTTGCCAGCTTTCAACGGAAGTTTTGATTTCCTGGAAACCTCTTTGTGTCTGTTTCATGCATTCTAATTCATTCCTATATTGATCAAGTAACTTTTCCATCCACTGGCCATATTCATCTATTTTTAAAATCTCTTTATTCTCTAGATGTGCAGAGCATTTCTGTCATTATTATTGTCATTTCATTTCTTGCCTGAGAGATTTTTTCTGATCTGATCTCTTCTATGGCCTGATGGAATTGTTTCTTTACTTCCATTACAATCATTTCAGCAATTTCAGGTGTGGGTTTACCGAGTTCTCCTATAGTGGTATCTCCTGGACTTGTTCTGAGTGGGGTGGAGTTCTTAGATTGCATTTTAGTCCTTCATCTTGTCATGTTCGATGCCAGAGTCAAAACGCTCAGTCTTCCTCTCCTGTGACCCTTCAGCAAAGGTCGCTGGTAGCCCTAGTTTTCCTCATGGTCAGGCCTGCCCCTCTGTGTCTGCTGAGATGCAGTGCTTAGTCTGGGGTCTTCTGGTAAATGGTAAAGTGTACCTAGTTCTCCCAGGTCTCAGACATGAACTGTGATGTCAGTTAATGGCAGACCATCTGATCCAGTGACCCTTTGCAGTTCAGGGCATGTGTATGACCTAGAATCCAGTTGGACTGGTGGCACAATCCCAGATAAATTGTCCTGTGACCCTAAGCATGTCCGAGTACAGGCAAATCCCAGACATGAAATGCAGGGTTAACAGTTTGTGGACCAGCTGATTCTGTGTCTCTAGTCAGTTCAGGATGTGCATAGGATCCAAAGTTGGGCCAACACATAAACCCCAGTGATTTCAGTTCATGGGCCTTCTAACTGAGGCTGTCCTGTCTGCACCAGGCACAAGGAAAGTGGAGACTCAGAGTGTAATGGTGGTAGGTTGTAGGTTGCTCGCTCTGCTCCCAGGAAGTAGACAGGAAATTCCTGGTTCTCTTAGCAGCATTCTGCTGGGAACTGCACTGAGAGCAGGACATGGCCCAACTGATTTTGTGTCTCCAGTCAGTTCAGGTTGTGCACAGGAGGCAGGCATGGGCCTCACCAGCAGCAATCACAGACTGCCTGTGTTTGTGACCTCCAGGATGTCAGGGCACAGGTGAAGCCTAGACCTGAACCACGGTGCCAGCAGCTCGTGGAGCACCTGCTCCTGTACCTTACTCAGTGCTGGGCACATGCGTGGAGGGCCCACGTGAGAACTCCAGTGAGAGCAGTTTGTGGGCCTTCTCAGCGAGGATCTCCTGTCTGCACCAGGCACATGGAGGGCAGAGACTCAGAATTTCTTAATCTTGAGTCTGTTCCATTGACCTTTGGGTCTGTTTTTTTTTGTTTGTTTGTTTTTGCCAGTACTGTCCTGTTTTTATCACAGTAGTTTTATAGTATAATTTCAAGTCAGGGATTTTGATGCCCCTGCCTTGCCTTTGTTGCCCAGAAGTGGTTTTGCTTCTAGGTCTCTTCTGATTTCAAACGAGCTTTAGGATTATTTTCTCTCATTCTGTGAGATATGCTGTTGGAATTTCGATCAGAACTGCATTCAATCTATATAACAGTTTTTGAAGTAAGGCCATTTTCACTATATTAATTCTTGCTAACCACGAGCAAGGGATATCTTTCCATTTCCTGATATCCAGTTCCATCTCCTTTTTCAGAGTACTGCAGTTTTCAATGTAGAGGTTTTCACATCCTTCACTAGATTGATTTCTAGAGATTTCTGTTTTTGGATGCTATTGCTAAAGATGTTATTTCCCTAATTTCTCTCTCAGTGAGTTTCTCACTCATATATCGCAAGGCTATTGAATTTTCAGTGTTGACTCTGTATTCGGCTATGTGGCTGAATCTAGAAGCTTTTTAGTGGACTTTAGGTGTCTTCTATGTACAGTATCATGTTTTCTGTAAAGAATGATAATTTCACTTCTTCCTTTCCCATTGTTATTCTTTTTATTTATTTTTCACTAATTGCCCAGATTAAATTTTCCAGGACCATGATAAAAGTGAAGACACTGGACATCATACTCTTGTTCCTGATTTTAGAATGAAAGCTTTCAGTTTTTGTCCATTTAGTATGATGTTGGCTGTTGGGTTTTCACAGATGGCTTTTATCAAACTGAGGTAAAGACCATCTATTCCTATTTTCTGTAGAGTTTTTAAAAAATCATGAATGGGTATTGGACTTTGAAAAAGCTTTTTCTACATCTACTGAGATGATCATATGATTTGCGTCCTTGGCTTTACTAATATGGTGTTTTGTATTTATTGATTTATGTATATTGAACCATCCCTGCATCCCTGGCATGAATCCCACTAGGTCATAATCTTCTGTATAATCTTCTTAATGATTGGCTGCATTGTGTTTGCAAGTATGTTATTGAGGAGTTTTGCACCTGTGTTCATTAGGCAGATTGGTCCCTAGTTATCTTTCTTTGTTGGGTCCTTCTCTGGTTGTGGTATGAGTGTAATGCTTGCTTCCAGGAATGAATTTGGGAGTATTGCTTCCCTTTAAATTTCATTATAGAGATTGAGAAATACTGGTGTTGTCTTCTGTAAATTTCTTGTAGAATTCAGCAAGGGATCCATCGTGCTCCAGCTTTTCCTTGTTGGTAGATTTTTTATTGTACCTTAGATTTCTTGATTGGTATTGTTTTACTTCGGATTTTTATGTCTTTTTGATTCAACTTTGGTATAATCTAGGTATCTGTTCATTTCTTCTGAAAATTCCATCTTATTAAAATACAAGTTTTCAAAGTAGGTACAGATGATCTGGATTTCCACAGTGTCTTTTATGACTTCACACTTTTCATTCTTATTTGTGTGAGTGTGAGTCTTTTCTTTCCTTTTTTTGGATATGATTAGCTAAGTGTTTTTCAATGTTATTTAATCTTTCAGAAAATCAACTCTTCAGTTCACTGATTCTTTGCATATTTTTCAGTCTCAAATGTATTCATTTCTGCTCTGATCTTTCTAATTTCTTCCCTCATATGAGCTTTTGGCTTAATATGTTCTTTCTAGAAGTTTGAGATTCAATATTAAATTGCTTATTTGTGCTTGCTTTATTTTCCTGATATAGGTATTCACTGTTATAAATTTCCCTCTTAGAACTGCTTTCATTGTGCCTCATAAGTTCCCACAGGTTGTATCGTCATTGTCATTTTATTGTAGAAACTGTCTAATTCTTAAATATCACCTGTGACCCACTGGTTGTTCAGGAGGTTGCTATTTATTTGCCATGTGTTTACGAAGTCCTTGTGATTTCCTTTGCCATTGATTTCAACACTCATTGCACTATAACCTGATAATATGCATGAGATAATTTAATTTTTTTGCATTTACTTAAGCATGTTGTATGAGCTAGAATATGGTTTATTTTGGAGAACATCCTGTGTGCAGCTGAGAAAAATGTGTATTCTGATGTTGCAGGGTAACACACTCTGTAGACATCTACTAAGTCCATTTGTTCAAAAGTTTGGTTCAGTTCTATTATTTCATTGTTGAGTTTTTGTCTAATTGATCAGTCTTTTTGTGATAGTGGGGTACTGAAATCCCACAGTACTATTGTATGAGTGCTTATTTGATTTTTCATGACTGTTAATATTTTATATAGCTGGGTTCAGTGGTGTTTGTTGCATATATACATTTATGACTGCTATTTCTTCCTCTTGGATTGTTTCAAGTATGTAGTGACCTTCTTTATCTCTCTTAATCAGTCTTAGCTTGGAATCCACTTTGTCTGCAAATAGAATAGCTAGCCCTGCTTCTTCCTGAGTTCCTATTACATGGAGTATTGTTTTCCATCCTTTGGCTTTCAGTCTATGAATTCCTCTTTGAATGAAATGTCTTTTGTGTATGCAGTATATTACTGAATCATGCTTCTTGATCTATTATTCCAGCCTGTGCCTTTTGAGTGGTGAATTGAAGCCATTAACATTGATGGTTACAACTGATGTGTATTGACTTATCCTTGTTAGGTGATTTCCCTGTTGTTGGCTCCTCATTTTTCACCTTCGCTGTTTACTTGTTTGAGTTGCCTGGTGAATTCCTTCTGTTGGGGTTTATAGTGTTGTACTGCTTGTTTTCTCTTTCAAGAATCTCCTACAAAACATTTTGGGAGTGCTGGTTTGGTAGTAATAAGTTTCCACAGCTGTTCTTTGTTATTGATGTATCTTATTTCTCCATCAGATGTGAGGGATGATTTTGAAGTGTACATCAGTGTTGGTTGAAGGTTGTTTTCCTTAGAGCTTGAAGTATTTCACTCCAACCTCTCCTTCACTTGAGAATTTATGCTGAGAAATCAGCTGTGATTCTGATGGGCTTGCCTTTATAGGTGATTTGTTTATTTTCTCTAACAGCTTTTTTAAATTTTAAAGACAAAAAAATGGAGACATAAACCAGAATAACACAAATCAATACAGGAAAAACAAAATTGTAGAGAAGAGAGTAAGGAATTAGCACTGGATGCTGTATTACATAATGTTATCTTCACATTTGTTACTCAGTTATACAGATAAGGGCTTGTTCGATCAATCAGTTTTCTCCACCCTCATCTCCGTTGTTCTACTACTCAATCAGTCATCTTCTCTCTGATAATAACTGTACTTCTTGGTTTATCTACTCCCTCGTGCTCTCACATTGGGAAGAGACATGGCTGCTTCAAATTATGCTGTAACAAATATGGGTGTACAAAAATTGCTATGTCATGAGGTGGAAAAGCACCCATTCTCAAAGACAGTAGATAGGCAGGGTACCAGGTTCACTATGGTCAAGCTCCCATTGACAAGCCCTCAAGGCCATCAGGGGTCTGGTCAAGTCAGTGGGGTTACCCAGTGAACTGCCAGGCTTTGCCTTGATGCAGTGCATCTGGAGGCCCAGTCAAGTCCTCAGGGTCGCCCCAGTGGACTGCCAGGCTCTACCCTGGCAAGGCACTCCCAGAGACCCGGTTGAGTCCGCGGGATCACCCCCAGCAGACTGCCGGGCTCTGCCTTGTCCCCACACTGCCGGGGTCCCAGTCCAGGTCTTCAGAGTTCTCATGTAGCATGGAGGGATGCCCCTCCCCCCCTCGGGCCACTGAGATCCCCATCAAGGCCCCCAGGGTCCCCTCATAGGCCACTAGTGCCTCCCTGCAGGCTGCCTATGACTCTTTGGAGGCTGTCCCCACCCAGTTAGAGAACCGGGTCTGCACCCTAGTTCCAGGTCTTCACCTCCTCCCACCTCTCAATCTACAGTGTTGCCATTCCCCACACCTTGCAGCTAGGCATGGGCACACTTACAATGCTGGGCACAAGTGATGTGAGGGCTCCCCCATCCGTGCTCACTGTTATAGTCCAGGGTGTGTGCTAAGTTTAGTTCTTAGTTCTAGAAGAGAACGGGAGAATTTTCTCGGGTCTGCTGTGTAAAGTACATTGCTGTCTCTCAGACTCCAGGACTGCTGCTTCTCGTGTAATTTGTTGCTCTGGGTTCATACAAGATTCTTTATGCAAGCAGTATGAAGTCCCTCTTGGTGCTCATATTAGTTTAGGGTGAGTCCTGAAACCCATGGACTCAGCCCGTTGCTGTCAAAGACACAGGTTGAGGGCTCGGGTCACCAAGACTGAAGGTGCTCAGAGAGGGAGTTCAGGGTGGGAGCTGAAGCCCAGTAACTCAGCTTGTGCTTCCTGCTTGGTGTTGGAGTGAGAAAGGCATGGGGCTGTGTGATCCACCTCCATTTGCACCTCTCTCTTACTGTTGTGCTCCAGGTCCCCTTTGTTCTTTGGCTGGATCCCTAGGAATTGCTGTGGACCTGGGGTTGGTGCCACTGCTCTCTGCTGCTGTCTGGTGGTAGTTGCTCACACAGTGGAGAATTAGGAGGCCACAGCCACGGGGCAGGTGTAGAGCTAGGTGTGGTGAGCTGTGTACTTGTTGCTTTGACTCCGCCTTGCCTCTGGGCTGTGATTAGAAAGGTTGCTGCAGAGTGGGGATTCTGTTTTAGTGGCTGTTGTAACTTCTCCCCCTCCCACTTGGTTTGACAACACCTCCCGACCACTGCTGCCTCTTTTCTGGGCTGTGCTTTCTCTGCTCTGGTCCTGGATCAGCTCTCAGAACTTCACTCTCCTCTGGACAAGTTGGCAGGCTCCTGTGAACATGGGCCTCCAAAGCTGAAGCTGTGACTGCCAGAATGAGAGAGCGGGCCAAGGGTGTGTTTGGAGCAGTGACTCCCTCCTTCTCTGCCTCCTTTTCCTCCACTGCGCCATGGAAGCCCTCTGAGCCTTTCCTCCAGGAGAGGTCTTGTTTGCTCTTTCTGAGGGCTTCACTTCTAATTTCAGATCCTCCCTGGGTTCAGGGTACCCATTTCTCTCCTTCCTGTCTTTTTCATGTTGCTATATTCCAGTGTCTGGGTGCTTATCCTACAGGAGGATCTTTCTCTGCTGCTTACTCAGTCATCATCTTACCGCAAGTCCTCTCTAACAGTTTTTAATATTCTATTCTTGTGCTGAATTTGTGGAATCTAGACTATAATGTGCCTGGCTGTAGCATTTTTTGGTCATGGCCAATTGGAGTTCTATATGCCACACTTAATTGTATGTAAAATTCTTTTTCTCTGCTGGATGTTTTCTGTCTGTTAAGAATATTTTGTATCATTTGTTCTATCTCCTGATTTTCACTGACTGAATCTTAAGTTATTCTTCTTTGCCTTGCCTACCAGCTGTTGTATTGATTTCTTGTGGTCTCTTGCTATTTTTAAGAAATCTTTCTTTTCGTGATTGATAGCTGCAAGCCTGTTTTCTATATCTGAGATCCTGTCTTCACAGTGGCTTAGCCTGCTGTGAATACTTTCAACAGAATTTTTATTCTACTTGATATCTAGTTGAATCTGCCTCATGGATTCCTTTTCTTTCCTATGCTCAGCATTCATGGTTTCCATAATATATTAAAGCTCATCTATTTTCTTCTTTGTATCTTCTCTAGAATTGCTAAGTGTGGTTTTCATTCTGGACATCATCTCTGAAGTTATCTGAGAGATTATTGCTGATTTAATTTTTTCTACAGCCTCATTGTATTGCTTTGTTGTTACCAGTTCAGAAAGGCCAGGTGGGTGGCTTTTGGATTGACCCACCTCATTGTCCCCTGGGTTTGCCTTTGTTGATGCTTGAGGTTGCATCTTCTTTAAGTGTCTCCTGATTTTCTTTACATCCTTTAAAATCTGTTTTCAGTTTAATTAGTGGGGTGATGTTTATAACACATGTTTATTAAAATTGTGGCACTTTTTGTGATTGTGGTAGTGATAACCATAACACAAAACACAGTCCAGAAACTCACAAACTAAAGTAACCATTAATTTGACACATTTATCGATATCACCTAGATTTGTGATTATATAACAAATGTAAAACAAAGCAGAATATTTTATGCAGTGTGTAAGTCCTTAGCATATCAATTTTGACCCTAGGCATTAAAAGTTTAAATGGGCCAGGGAGAAAATGGAGAAGTGGAAGAAGAGAAAGAAATTAGAAGATTGGAGGACAGAGGGGAGGTCACACTAACTTGGGGAAACTGGTGCAGAATGTAGGAAAATGAGCAGGAAGAGATAAAAGAGGAATGGAACAGAACCACAAACAAAATGAGGCTACATATACTCATATAAAGAGAAAGTCAAACAATGAAGAAGAAAGAAAAGAAAGAGACAAGAAGGCAAACAACAACAACAAAAAAATGAGAGAGGAAAGCAAAACAAAACAAAAAAGAACCAAACAACAAAAAATTCCACTGCTAGGTTGTTCTTAGCTGTCACTGGTAAACAATGCATCTTTGATCTCTGTTGGTCTACCCCAAAGAGCCAGCAAGCCTGCACCCTCCTGTGGTCTGCAGACATTAGTGCACTATCTGTGGGCCTGAGCCCAGCTTGAAGGCAGTAGATGGAGTCAGCAGCTTCTCTGAGTTCTGAATTCCATGGATTTCTCTCCAAAATGCTTCCCCTGCCAATTGCTCTCAGGCAGGACTGCTGAACCCTTTATACTCACCAGCAGTCAGTGCAGTCTTACACAGAAGCTGGTACAGCCTTTCACATCTGCTGTTCTCCTGCATTCCTGTGTCTCTCCAGGGAGGTCTCTGGGGTCACAAGCACTCACCATGTGTCAGCAGGTTTGGACTGCTTCTCTCATACAGTGTTTCCTGTCTCAGGCAGAAGGCGCCACCACTATGTCCTTCTTCTTCATTGAGGTTTCTCTCGCTACTCCTTCCATGGGCTTCAATTCACACCTCAGTTCCTTCCAGGGCCCAGGGGGACTCACCTCCCTCCTTCTTCTCTTTCCCACATTACTATATTCCAGCATTTGAACGGCAGCACTAGGAGAGGTGCTTTCTCTCGTGCTTAGCCCTCTGCCCTCTCCACAGACCTGAAACCCAGCAAAGCAGTTTGGAATCTGGTTAAAAACCAGAATCACATCTAGGCAATTTCAAATAGACTTTATTGACACATTTTAGATTTACATGAAGCTCATATTCATCACATGAATTTGGACCTGTATATAATTCGCCTTTTCTCCCAATGCTCTCTTGTCACTTCAACTCCTCTCGTCCTCCCTGTTCACAAGGATTTGTTTCCACTTTATCATTTTTAACTTTTTCCTTTTCCCTTCCTTCCTTTCCCTATTCCTTTACCCTAGTTTCTTTTTTCTTTTCAGCAACTTCTTCTCATTTCAAAATATCTGTTGTATATTTTGGTCCTTATTTGCTCATTCAGTTTTTATACAGGAGATATAATGCAATGTTTACATGTTTGTCCAACTTACTTCAGTTACAAGTATGGTCTCAGCCATGCATAGTAGCACATGCCTATAATCCCAGCACTTGGGATGCTGAGGGAGGAGGATGACTGAGAACTTAAGACCAGCCTCAACTATCTAGTGAACCTTTTCTCAAAAAGACAAAGAAGAAGAGAATGGCCTCCAGTTGTATCCTTTTAGCTAGAAATGTCTTAAATTTATCCTTCTTTATGGCTGAGTAATACTCCATTGTATAAAAAAAACCTTCTTTATCTATTCCTCAGGTGATGGGCATTTGGGTTGTTGTTTCCAAGATTTAGCTAATACTAACTGTGCTGCTATCAACATGGGTGGACATACATAGCTGTGGTATGATGTCTTTAATTGTTCTGGAAAGATACCCAGAAGGGAAATAGCTGAGTCAAATGGGAACTTTAATCCTAGTTTTTTGAGGAATCTTCACACTGATTATCACAATGGTTGCACCAATCTACACTCTGGGAACAGTGGGGGAGTGTTCCTTTTCCCCCATAGCCCCTCCAGCATTTGTTATGGATTGATTTCTTGATGATGGCCATTCTTTCTGTAATGAGGTAGAATCTCAATATTGTTTTAATTTGCATCTCTCAAGTTACCAATGGTGTTGAACATGTTTTCATATATTTATTTGCTGCTTGTATTTCTTCCTCTGAGAAGTGAGTATTCATCTCAGATAACTATTTTTGGATTGGATCTTTAGATTCAGGAAGGAGTCTAATTTTTTTCAATCAATTTTAGTTCTAAATAAACTCATTCAAATTTTTCCACTCCGTGAGTTGTCTTTTCACTCTGTTGGTGATTACTTTTGCTATGAGAAAGCTTTTTAATAGGCTGAGATCCCAATTATTGATTATTTTTATTATTTCCTGTGCCATTGGGTTTTGTTAATGAAGTCGTTGGCTACAACAATGCCCCCAAAAGTTCTACCTATGCTCTATTCCAGTAATTTAGTGTTTCTGTTTTGATATTTTGATCTTTGATCCATTTCAATTTTAGTTTAGTACGTGATTATAAAGACTGATACATTTATAGGCCCTGAATATTTGGATCAAATATGCTAAAAATCTCTTCATCACATTTTTACAAACAAGATTTATATTACTTTTGTAACAAAGATCAGTTACATTCATGCACCAGTGCCAGGAACTTCTTATACACATGAAGTTAATATAATAAAAAAGTGCATCCTGCAATCAGAGCTGAGATAGGTGAAGATGTACACTTCTTTGATAATTACAAATAGTTTTGGAGGACATATTCTCATACCCAGCAAACAAAAAACATGTGACCAGTGATTTAAAAATTGTGTAGTATAGCCCAGAGCAAAGGTGTTCCTTTGGCTACAGTTACTCAAGAGGCTATGTCAAGAGGATCACACACACACAATCCCAGGAGTGGAACTCATCCTGTGCAAAATAGCCTGACCCCATCGTAAAGACAATTGTGCGTTTACATTATATTTATGATGTGGCATCAGAGAAACATTCTAGGTTTGTTCAACTCTGCCTGACATAAACAAGGCCCACTTACAAAGTACCACTTGTTGCTGGAGCGGCAGTTGTCACTCAGAGCATGTGAGCAAATAGGAAACTTTAAACTCTCATAAAAGTTTGGGACACTGTGAAGTCACCTCCTTGCTGGGAAGTGATTATTATTTCACCTGTAGGTACAGTAAGAGCACCTTGAGACTGAGAATCATTTTCAAAATGCTTGGCTCCCTAAAAGCCATTATAACCTATTAATGATAAATCAGTTGAGACATGGAGTTATCAGGAGATGGAGATAGAAACAAACAGGGGAAAAAATAATCTGAGATGACTGTAAAAGAAGAGAGGAAATTCCTCACTTTCACTTTGTTATTTTCTCTGTGTTAACTGGAAATCAGGTACCAAACACTTGATTATGAAACACCTGACTTTTGCCATGATGGTGGCTATTATTGCAAGATGAATCCATCAGATAATGGCCTCGTTTGGGTTGAAGTATTTCCTGGATGACACTGAATTCAAACTTGACACTCAACTTGGACTTAAATATAAAACCAACAATTACATATGACCTTCTTGTTTAATCAGTTGGTTTTATCATCTGCATCTAAGTGTTGTATTTACCATGAGAATCACTGGGCTTAGTCAAAATTCAAGTGAATGACGTGTACTACTCGGGGTTGTTCCTGGCTCAGTTACAATGCCATTATATATGCTCTTGCTTTGTTTCACTGTTGGTCTGTGTTTGAGACTCATGGCCCGGGCCAGAGGCTTCATGGTGAGCATATTCTATGACATAAGAGGTGGCTTCAGTATGTCCACTCTCCACTGTTCTCCTTGAGTCTTCTCTGAGTCCAGAGCCACCCAGCACATCCAGGTCTTGGTACGTACCACTGTTACCTTCTTCTCCCTTTTCCATCTTGGTTTTTATTCTGCACTTTTTGCCACAGTTATGGGTGATAAACATCTTTGCATTTGTAGACACATTTTCTCCCACATTTTGCCTCTTTGTTCCCACTAGCAAAAATGATCTGATCCTCTGGATGTATTTTTCCTGTAGGAGATAAAGGTGATTTTCTCTAACATTTTCACCAGTTATGGTGGTTTTCATGGCACATACATTCATGTTATTCTATTCATTAAATAAGATGATAACTCTTAGGTGGACCATGCTGTTAGGTAGTTACATGATTTCACAGTTACACAGACACAGGAGTTTTATTTTTTATTTTAAAGATAAAAGAACCAAAACATATTAAGAAACACAGAAACATAAATAAAACAACATAAAAAGAATAAAAGCAATAAGAAATTCAGACAGGGCGATAAGAAATTAAAAACTGTATTACCTATTATTATCTTCACACTGGTTACTCACATATTGGTATGTAAGGTTGATCAAATGATTAAACCTTAACTGTGCCTTTGAATAAAGCAATAGAAATTAGTAGTACAATTGTCTTACCTATCTTGTGTGTGTATATATTTTTTCCTCTTGTTTCTTTCTTTTCTGTTTTCCCTCACCCAGTCATTCTTTTGAGCAGTTTCTTTTGAAACAATTTTGAGCAGTTTATTTCCTTTTCACAATGCCTCTTGTAACTTTTAGATTTTTTTATTCTTTCAAGTGCTTGCACTAGGGAAACAATATGTTTACTCATGTGAGTCTGATTTTTTCACTTATGAGTATGATCTCTAATTGCATCCATTTACCTACAAAAGCCTAGAGTTTATCGTTATAGCTGAGTAATATTCCATTATGTAAAAATATCACATCTTTTTTTTTCCATTCCTCGGCTGATGGCCATTGGGTAGTAGTTTAATCTATCACACAGATTGGGATGTATCGCAATGAATATGACATCCTTTCTTCACCCTAAATACTCCTAAATTGGGAGGCGTTGTGTAAGGATCATCATGTTAAGCATAAGCCTCACCATGAAGCAGTTGTGGTACAAATCTCACCGTACTGATGTGCTGGAACCTGCATCCTGCTGTAAATGAGGGAGGCACTGAGGGCTGAGGACGCTGGTGAATGTCCAGGAACGTCAGCGCTCTGAGATGCTCATGAGTCTCTCACTCTATTTAGTTCCCACAAAACTATCCATAAGGCAATTTACCACACCACTTTACCAGAATTTTATATAAAATAGTGGACATTTGCACGGTTGAGGTGAAGAGAGAAAGAAGGAAATTGAAATGTGTTATGTACATGGACCAATTCACCGCAGTGAATGTAATCATTATGTACTGCAAACATGTGCTAATAAATGTAAAAAATAATGTATTCTCAAATTCCTTTACTACAGTGGAAATCAAGGGTAGGTGTTCTCACAAGGACCAGGAAAATCTTTGGCCAATGTATCAAAATGCATAAATTGTGTGGCATAACTTGAGTTGTAACAAAAAAAAAAGAACAATAATAGATGCTGAATAACATCAAAACCATGGAATTTCCCATGCAGAGCATAAGAACAAATCCCAGGGCCATGGAGATAAACTCGGGTAGAAATAGGTACATTCTGAAGGTGACACGTGCCTACTCACACTGCATGTTTCATACATATAGGTGCAACGTGGAATATTCACAGTGGACCCGAGAATGGACACCAGGTGACAGAATACCTGGAGCAGCATGGGTGTCTGTCACTCTGATTTCTTGTACAGTGCTGGTGAGTTCACACTGATCTGCATTCAAATTAGCCAAGAGGTGCCATGAATAACTTGCCAAAGTTAGCTGTAGATTATGGTAGTCATGTATTTGCTTTGTTATAATGAATGGAAATTCTAATCACATTATCAGCACAAACACTGAATGAATAGTTTGCCCACATGCACTGTTTGAATAATCAGAAGGGACCTCCTGGTGTCCAGTTCTGAGTCATAATTTTGACTGGTGGATTTCCATGCAATGAGTGCTCAGGTGGAAACAAGTTTTAACATTAAACACAAAATATACATGATTTTTATAAATCTGAGTCCCGTGATGTTCTGACCTCAAAGGATTGGGGTTCAGGGGCATCTGGAGACCTGGAATAAAATGAGTTATTAAGTCCCTCAGGTCAGAGTCACAATCGTATATTAGCTGGGCACATATTTATTAGAAGCAGTAAGTATTTGGTCACTTGTCCAATGTTACGGTTTAGAACTGAAAATTTCCCTAAAAGCTCTTGTGGTACAGCTTCGGCCTCCAGGTGACCTGATTTGTGACAACTGAAGGAATCAGGAAGGATCTTCTGCTCTTTCTCTGGTTCCTGGCTGCCATTAAGTGAGCACCTTGTCACAACTGTACCCTTTGGCCACTATATTTCTGCAGCACTGCAGCTCTAAAATCACTGGAACTGGTTGTCATAGGCTAACATTTCTAAAACTATGAGCCAAAACAACCCTTCCCTTTTCATAGGTATTTTTCTCAGGTGCTTTAGCGCAGCAGTAGCCGCTAACACCTCTTATGAAAAATATGAAGTGAAAGTCATAATTACTACATGTCTGATGAATGACGGAATGAGTTTGTTAGTTTGTCTGAAAACAACGTTCATTTTGATTTGTTTATGGTTAAATTTTTATAGTTAAATTGCAAATTGGGGCAAGCGGAAATGACACAAGGCATAATTTGTTATTTTCTTGTTTGATGATCCTGGTTTTGATTAAAATCTTTACCATTATCATGGGTGTGCTCGGTCCAGTACTCAGTAAGATTTAAGGCTCATAACAGAACTGAATACGTAGTATTTTCTTCACTGAGGTAATTGAGAAAGAAAGAAACTTTCTGGCTTATAATTTCAAAACTATTATTAAACTAGTAAATGAACTTCAATTAGAAAAAAAATTATAGAATTGATAATCAACAGAATTCATATTCAACTTAAAAAGTGATGTTTAAAAAACATGACAGTTGATACTACAAAATATTCATATTTTACAGTAATTTTGAAATTAATCTCTTGTGTACTGATTTTTCAAAGCAGTCATTACATTTATCTCTGATCTTATTGCTGGTCAGCAAAATCCCTGAGAATTAAGATCACAAGATGGAAATCTTAGGCCTTGTAGGAAATCAAATGTTTGGTTGGAGAAGATATGCAGTGATGTAACACTGTGTACTGGGTCATGGCTGGGATGTAAGGAGAGATTGGGGTCCTTTTAAGTATCAGATTTATGCTCAATGAAGCGGATTGATTGAGTATTGAGGAACAAGTGGGTACAGGGGCCATCAAGGGGAGAATTCATTAAATGAGCTGAGGAAATACACAAAAGAGTCAATGTGCTGGGCCGTAGGAAACCTGCAGTAATCTCTTTAGTGTGATACGTGTGACTTACAGATACAGTGAAGAATCTTATAGATATGTGAGAATATTGAGTGAAAATATTTGGGAGCACTCTAGTACACTTGCAATTTTTCTCAAAGTTTAAAATAATTTCAAGCAATAACAGTAGTAAAATATAACCATTAGGAGAAAGAAAAAAGCAACTAGCACTTTTCTTCTTCTGGAGAGGTTGCTTTGATTTAAAAGAAACATTCACAAAATGTGAAATAAGACAAATGCTGCCACAAGAGATTTTTTGGAAAACATACACTCTAAATTATCAGGGCAGACAGTGTCAGACTATCATGGGTAATTATTTATAGATTATTGTACAAATGTATGTAGTTTGATGGAGTAAATCAAAAGGAACTTACCTAATTGCATCACTGTTGAAAAATGAAAATTAAGAGAGTGAGAAAAATTCACACATCCCAATGTAGGAAAAATTACCAATTCTCAGATTATTAAGGGTTAACAAGGACTTAGATCAAAGAGAGCTCTCACACATTGCTGTTGAAAGTGTAACTTGTGATAATTGTTTTAGAAAATTGGTTGCTGTCTTCTTGGGAATGACATGCCACAACACACAGCAATTCTGTTTTTATAGTTTTTACTTCAAGTCATGCATATGTGCTCAAAGATCCACTTACCATAAAGGTCAGGGCAGCTTCCTTCATTCTAGCCAATGGGAGACCACCCATTAACTATTTATGAAAATTGCTTTATAAGCATTCAAGGGAATTGTGTAGTGTCCGCCAATGAATGAAGTATATCTACACTCAAAATATGATTTAATGTTCTAGAAAATGAACATTATATGAAGTTTAAATGGAGACAGCCAAGAACCAGGACACCTCCCCTCCCTCATTCATGTCACTTAATACTGGTGTTCTTCAGAGTTGTGGAATCTCTCAGGACATTAACTGTAAAGAAACTCCCTGACATCGGCCCCAATTCTGGCTGGCCAGAATACTTTGCCCTTAGCACTGAACTTCTTTGTCTTTAGCACCCAACCCTGTAGTACCCTGTGCACCCTGGGGGCTCACAGGAAAGTGCTCAGCCCAATTCCTCCTAATTGGTTCTTTGGGGATGCAATTTTTAATATGTTTTGCTGACAGGTTACTGTTGCAAAGCTCTTTAAAAGTTACTCTCTCAATCCCCCACGTGGATGCTGTCATAGATCAACAGTGGAGTTGAAAATCGCAGTTGTTCTGGGAAAGAGGATCAAAAAATAACAAACCTATGAGTTAGAGCTGAGCGTGTCTTCCCTGTCACAGGACAGACGTGGACTTCCACAGGGGCCTCAGCAAAGTGCTATCACAGAGCACACAGGTGAGTCAATTTTCCTTCCTTTGCAAGACACAGGACTTCAGAGACTGGAGACATGATGGGGTAGAGGAAAGTGACTTGGGTGCTAAATTAGGACATGACACCCTGAAAGGACTTCCACACACAAGACGAGTTATTTCCTCTCAGGTGCAGAATGAATCTGTCTGTCCCACCCACCCTGTGTAAACAGAGCAGCTTTTTGCACAACCACTTTTAAAGGCTGAATTCTTGTGTATATCTTTCCCACACTCTTCCCCTTTTTACAATTGCTGATTGGAATTTAGTGGTCTTAAATTCATTTGCACAAATAATATGTTCATATAGTTGTTACTCAGAATTTTAAGTAATGAAATAAAATGAAAGTTTGCAGCGAATGCAGGTATTTTAACAGCTTGATTTATTCCTATTATATACTTAAGAATGCTTTCAGCACTATTTGCATTCCTCTACTCTAGAGGATTTAAGGGACAAGAGTATTTACTAATTACTTAAAATCTCACAGTTAGGGCCCTGAAAGTAGTTATTGACCGATATATATTCATCCTGAACATAAGGATCCGTCCCTCAGCTGAGCCCTGGAGCACAGCACAAAGCTAAGCCAGTGTCCTGCTGACAAACAGGCCCCAAACTCCTATTCCTGCCACTTGTTCCCTCCAGCAATAGAGCCTCACAGGTCCTGCTGAGGGGAGGAAGGGAAGGGGAGGAGCCAAACCCAGAGCCCAGTGTGGCTCAGACTGAGAAGTTCTCCAGGTGCTGACCAAGAGCAGGATGTCCCGGGTCCACTGTGACTGGGGTATTTTCCTCTCTGTGGATCCCCTCTGCTTCCAAATATCAGGGTTCAGTCATGGGGTTTTGGCTTAGCAGATTGAACCTGTCCAGAAACATGTCACGATTATTTCCTTTGAAGTTCATCTGCTTTCTATGATGTTAGAAAAAGCACCATTGTTTTATCTGATTTGCAGTTACATTAGCTTTTCTCCCATGTTGCTGAAGACTCAGCTGTTTTGAAGCTGAACGTTATTGAATCTAGATTTTGGCTTCCCTGATTAGCTCTCTTCTTCCATTCTTGGTGATGAGTTACTTCTCATTCTCTGTAGATTAAAGGACAATTCTTCATGCCTAGCTCTTGGACCCTGAGTAACTACTTTGAAGATAACCAAAACACAACGAATTAGCTATACTGTTTTTCTCCACTTCCCTTGAAATTTTTTCTTTTGAATAAAATTTTAAGAAAGGAAAGTTGATCACAAATATTATTTTTATTAGGAAACATTCATGCTTGTGCTCAGTATTTGAAAACTGTGCCAATAAATGGCACAGTGTGCCCAGCTGTGCCACATCCTGCAGCCTTTATCTGTGAACACCACACGTGCTCTTTTCCTTCTCCTCGTCTCTCCCCCTTCTCCCTCCCCACGGGGATCTGCGTCAGCCTGTCTTGCTCTCTGCTGCTTTTGCTCACTGTGCTCCTCACCCACAGTCACAGCCAATCACTCCTTTATTGAATGATTGTGCGCCCGCTTCTCAGACTCCATTAGCCCTCACCGATAGCGCGAGGTGCCATCGTGAGTGAATTCCTGGGCTTAGAATGCTCTGCATGTGTTTCTGGCAGTCTCCCCGCCTTTTCTTTCTGTCTCTCCCTTCTCTGTCTGTCTGCCTGTCTCTCTATAAATAGTTGTCTGTGCAAGGTGTCAGTGTGAAGCATTTATAGTAACTATTCGTTACAGTGTGTCAGTCCCAGACCATTTTTATCAGCTGGCCCGTCTGGTTTCTGAACACTTTCCCTTCTCCATTTACACTACAGAGACATAGACTTCATGATGTAACTCAGGAGCAGATGGTAAGTAACACCCTATGTGTGAGACTCTCAGCTCGGGCCGACTGCGTGTCTCATGACAGTATATAAAATATGAGTAAGGTTTCTGTAAATGTGTCTCCATGACAGGCTTGGAAACTTGGTGTTTTGTCTTTCAAGGAAAAATGTGAGTGACCACAACATTAAAAAAACTTTCCAGCACTGCAGTCAAGAAAATGAGAATTGCAAGACAGAATCATATCTTGCACTAGTAGAATTAAGCAATTTTCTCAGCTTCCTAATTGAAACTTTTCCAATTGTGTTTTTATCTAACTTCTGTAGCTCTCTTTTAATCTTACTTTACATCTCCTGAAAGAAGTTTACTTTTTCCATTCTTCCTTGTCAGAAATTCATCTGCTTAGCAAAACTTTAAAATATTCTTTTTTCATGTCTAAATTACTACGTCACAGGAAGGAATTCAATGACTCATTGCTATTAATTTCTTCCAAAAATGGTAGAAACAGAAGATCATTATCAACTAAGAAATGAAAAATTTGATGAAAACTTAAAGAGTAAGATTCAAAAGTTGTGCTAGCTACAACTAAATAACCCCAAGGAATTTAACATGTATTTGAAGGATGAAATTGTCTTTTGTTAATTCACCCTTTGTGACAACAGTGAACTATGTGACTTCAGGCTACTTCTTTTTTTGTGAAGAGAAACTAGTGCACTTGCCCTATGCAGCACACAGATGTCACCTGTGGAGAGTTATGTCACCTCCACTTGTGAAAACTGCTTGGAAATGTATCCGGCTTTCTCCGATCTCCCTGGTACTGTCACAGTGCAGCATTTCGCCAGCTCTCCCGTGGCAGTCTCATCTCAAGCACTGCTGTCTCTAAGTGGCTCTAACTATGAAAATGATGACCAGCGTCACCCGTAACAATTTCCACGTATAACACGTTGTATTCACGGACAGCAAATTTAACATGAGGACATTAAATTATCTCAGTTATCATACTTCATGAGGGGAAGGTTGTATGGCTTACACATACCGGTCTTTGGGTTTGGGGCCAGCTCTGAAAAGTAAAATGAAATTTCATTCAATTTTCGTAATACTTTCTACTGAAATCACCATAAATATTCGTTCACATAAAAAGCTAAAAACATTTGGAAGTTAATATTCACAGGAAAAATTAGGTAGATAAATGATAGATTGATAATACATTAGTCTAATTTAACTAAAGTAGTACACAATTGTAATTTTTCTTCTGTGTCAGACCATAATTTTGAATTTCACTTATATTTTAGGAAGGAGAATGAGTCCTGAAAATTTGGCAATGGGGATTTTATTCCTAGCACAAACTGGAGTGGGACTCTCAGGCAATTTTTTTCTTTTCTTTTATTCTTTCTTTGCTTGCACTGGAAAGAGTCTGATGCCCAAAGACCTGCTCATACAGCACTTGACTTTTGCCAACTCCTTCATGATTATCTCAAAGGGAATTCCTGAAACAATGGCACTCTTTGGGATGATATATTTCTTGGATGAAACTGGATGTAAACTGTCTATCTTCATCGAGTAACTCGGGGGATTTCCCTGTATACTACGTGCTGCCTGAGTTGCTTCCAAGCCATCACAATCAGTTCCAGCAACAGGTGGAGGACATTTAAGCAAAGATCCACAAAGTACTTTGGCCCATCCTGTTCACTCAGCTGGTTTGTGCATCTGCTTCTAAACATCCTGATCTCCATGAAGATAGTTGGCCCAAGAATGAATAAAAATATCAGTAAGCCATTTAATTTGGGTTACTGCTCAGTGTTTGTTCCTGATACCATGGCAGCCGTGATCTATGCACTCTTACTCTGCTGCACGGATGGGGTGTGTTTGGGTCTCATGGCCTGGGCCAGTGGCTCCATAGTGAGCATCCTCTACAGGCACAGGAGGCAGGTTCGGTATATCCACAGTGCCCACCGCTCCCCCCGAGTGTCCCCTGAGGCCAGAGCCACCCACACCATCCTGATCCTGGTGTGCACCTTTGTCACGTTCTATGCCCTGTCTTCCATCCTGGTACTTTATTCAGCAATGTTTAGAAATACAAGTGTATGGGTTATGAAGGCCTTTAAATTTATAGAAATATGTTTTCCCACACTTTGTCCCTTTGTTCTGATCAGTAACAGCAACTCTGTTTCTTGGCTGTATTTTCCCTGCTGTGTGAAGAGATAACTTTCTATGGACATTGCACAAGTTCCAGTGATTTATGTTCGGTGCAGTAGGTCATAAATAAGCGCAGTCACAGTTCTTCCAGCCACTGAAGTGCTGGTAACATATTTCAATTGTGTGCAGGTGTTTAATTCTTGTAACTCTGACATTAGCAGGTATCACATTTTGACTACCATTTATACTTACAGCAGCCCAGCAGCCACTGTAATGCGGATTTCAGTACATGTACAGGTGTGAACATGCAGTGTTTCAATTCAGTGGGAGAAATGAGGAGAGGAGAAACTGCCAAATATCACCAGATATAAATAAGTTAAAAACAAGGGTCTCTGTGACTAACTACTGTTTCATCAATTATAACCCTTGATAATATTTTCAAAATTTCTTATACTGATACACAGAATTAATCAATAAATATACAAAAATTACATGTTACTTGAAATAGTATAATTGCTGTTAGTTGAAGTGGAGCTGTGCATGAGGAGATATGTCCATTGGATTTGGTTTTAGCTAAGTCAAGTAATTTTTACATGACTTTATGCCTTCAGTTGAAATGAATAATCTACACTGGTTTGCTAATTTCCAAGCTTTGGGAAGCACATACCTAGGAAAGAGAGTTGTGAATGGGAATGGCTGTTGATGGGAAATGGAAAAGTTTGATACACAGTAAGGAAAATCTATTGTAAGTGATTAAATTGAACAGATACAATAAATTCTGAAAATAATAACTCAGATGGCTTCTAAAGCCAATGTTGGTGATTTGCAAATTGAAAATCATTAGAACATAAAAGATATTGCTCTTATATAAACTGCAATACTTTAAAGAGAAAATAAAAATAACAGTAAAAGAATTTCAAAACAGTTTGGTAGGAGGGTTGCAATAATTAATATTCCACATTGTGGTCTCTGTAGTCGTTATTCAGAGTATAAGATATAGGCACAAAATCTTGTCCAAACAAGGTTAGCACAAACCTTTCTTTTCAATGAACTAAGAGAAACTAGCAGTATAACTATCATGTGTAGGGCTGGGGATATAGCTCAGTGGAATAAGCGCCTGCTTGGCACGTGCAAGGTCCTGAGATCGATCCCTGGTACCGCCTCCCCCAAAAAACTATCATGTGTGTATTTTTCTTTGACCCTTTCTGCCTTTCCTATTTCTCTCGTTTGTCTTTTCTTTGCAGCAGTTTCTTCCAAATTTAAAATATCTATTGTATATTTTAGATCTTACAGACATGTTCCGTTTCTCTCACTAGTGAGAAAACACGATTTTTACACGTGTCTGATGTATTTCACTTATGAGACGGGCTCAAGTTTCATCCATTTACCTATAAAAGTGTCCAGTTTATCCTTCTCTATGGTTGACTAGTACTCCATTGTATTAAAAAAAAAAAACCGCATCTTTTTCTCCACTCCTCAGGTGATGGGCGTTTCCGTTGTTTCCAACATTTAGATGTTACAAACTGTGCCGCTATAAACGTGAGTGTATATCTCATCTATCTATCTGTCTGTCTATCTATCTATCTCACTGTGATGTTTTTAGTTCTCCTGGGAAGATACCGGGAAATTCTCCTGGGAAGAAGAGAACTGGGTTAAGTTACCTCTAATCCTAATTTTTAAAGGAATCGCCACACTAATTTCTTCTGTGGTTGCACTAGTCTACACTCTCACCAACAGTGGATAAGTGTCCCATTTTCCCTACAGTCCCGCCAGCTTTTTTTATTGGTTGAGTTCTTGATGACAGTCATCCTTTCCGGAATGAGACCGAATCTCAGTGCTTTCTAATTTGCATCTCTAGAATGCTGAACATTTTTTCATACATTTACTTTCCAGCTGTATTTCTTCACCTGAGAAGTGTGTATGCATCTCAGGTGTCCATTTTGGATTGGAGGGCTCCTATTTTCAATTCTTTATACATACTAGATATGAGCCACTTGAGGGAAAGCTTGCTATAATTATTTCCCAGTGCTGGCTGTCTTTTCACTCTGTTGGTGATTATTTCTTTTGTTATGCAAAACTTTTTAATAAGGTGAGATCCCATTTGTTGATTCTTTGCAATATTTCCCTTGTAGACTGGGTTTTCATCATGAACTCTCCCTCCACCTATGCCCTTGAGATTTCTACCTACTTGCTCTTCCAGTAAATTTAGTGTTTCCATTTTCGTATTTAGATCTTTGATCCGTTTTGACTCTAGTGCATCATGAGAGACATGGGCATAGTTTAATTGTCAGCAAAAAAGCCACTTTTTCCAGCTCCATTTGGTAAAGGCACTATCTTTCAGTAAACATGTTTGGCGCCTTTGTCAAAGATAAGGTGGCTGAGTGCATCTGAAGTTGTTTCTGCATCTTTCTACTGTCTTCCACAGATTCTCATTTTTTGTTTTGTTTTTGGCCAATAGCATGTGATCTTATCACGGTAGCTTTGTAGTAAAATTTCAGGTCTGGGATTGTGACATCTGTGCGGAATGTTAACGGTATTTTCATTGGGACTGCATTAAATCTGTATAGTAGCTTGGGGAACACGGCCATTTTCACTATGTTAGTCCTTCCTACCCAAGAGCAAGGGGTACCTTTCTGTTTTCTAAGATCCTCTTCCGCCTCCCTTTCTAGGGTACTGTAATATTCACTGTACAGGTCTATTACTTTGTTAGATTCCTAAATATTTCATTTTTGGGGTGCTATTGTGAAGGGTGTTGTTCCCTAATTTTTCTGTTTGTTGCTTGTATATAGGAATGCTATAGATTACAGTTGACTCTGTATCCCACTACTGAATTTAGATATTAAATTTGCAATTTCTCGGTGGAGTGTTTGGGGTGTTCTATGTACAGTATCATGTCATCTGCAATAATTTAACTTTTTCCTTTTGTCTAATTACTCTGGCTAACGTTTCCATAACTATATTGAATAGGAGTGGTGATAATGGGCATCCTTCTCTTGTTCCTGAGTTTAAAGCTTTCAGTTTTTGACCATTTAGTATGTTAGTTGTTGGTGTCTCAAAGATGGCTTTTATAAGATTCAGGTAAAGACCATCTATTCCAATTTCTAAAGCATTTTTATGACTAGGCATTTGACTTTGTCAAATGCTTTTTATCTATTGAGATGATCATGCAGTTTTTGTCTTTGATTCTGTTCATACAGAGTATTACATTTATTGATTTGCATATGTTGAATCATCCCTGAGTCCCTGGGATGAATCCTACTTGGTCATGATTTATAATCTTCTTGATGATTTGCTGCATTCTGTTGGCAATATCTTATTAAGGACTTTTGCATCTATGTACATTAGGCAGTTTGCCCTGCAGTTTTCTTTTAGTATGTCTTCTTTCCTGGTTATGGCACTAGCTGTCTATAAATACTGCTATTGGGGACAGGAAGAATTTTTAGATAGGTATCAGGTTCCATCTTTTCACTGGAAAAGTACACTCCAGTGATCATCTCCACAGTTGGGCTAAAATAGCCACTGGGATATTTTCTTAGGTCATTTAGCAGTACCAGTTGGGGTGATGTAAGGTACCTTCACTATCTGGATATACTACAGGTCATTTGCGGGTACTGACTGGCGTGGGAAGTATTCAGACTTAGGAAAAATGTACAGGTAACTGGTTTTCAAAAGTGCTCTTGTTTCCCTTTACCTTTCTCCTCTTAAAGCCATCTTTATGTCTATAATGGGTAACAGAGTGTCAGTACCATTTAGAAGCACTCTAGGCAGCATACTACGTGGAGGTTATAGACAAGATTCTGCAATGAGATATGCGCCGTGAGTCCCCAGCATAGACATGTAAGGCAGGAATGGTCTCCTAGTTTAGACCCAACAGACACTCAGCGTGGCCAGGAGATTCCCACTTTAGGGCAGGACAATACTTTTTAAGGCAGTAAGTGTGCAATCAGAAGTTTAAACTAAATCCCTAGAGAAATTTTAGTGACCTGTTACTTAGAAAAGGGTTACTTTACTGTGAAATAATATGGTCTTTATAATTCAAAGTGCACTCTACTTTAATGTAAATATCTTCAAGATTCTTTAGAGTATCTTTGACCAGGACAATATTCACAGATGATTTGCTTTTGCTGTTATACAGATCAGTACCACATATCTGCAAGAGCCTTTTACACCCACTGCTCAATACAGCCCCTCAGATGTGCACCCCATTTATACTTCCCTGCATTTGGCTGACAGTCTACACTGGGTACTTACATGTTGGAGGGCTACTTACGTGTTGGAAGTAAAGCTAACAAATGATAGAACATGTCAGTATATCCAGGTATTAAACAAGTTATTATTGTCAAAACTTCTGTTTGCTTATTTTCTAATTCTCTCGCTGTCTTCATTATTAGATTAACGAGGAAATGTGACTACAGATGGCTTGCCTTTGTTTCTCTCAGTGGGGAACACATGACACTCCTGAACTGGTTTCTTTTTCAACATTAGAAGCCTGGGTAATAAAGCAGAATAAAGTGTGTAAATTTCTAACCAGCTATGTCTAAACTGTCACACAATAGGAAATATTGTAAAACCAAAGAGCAAGTGATTTTTAAATGAGCTAAAACCTTTGATAAATTAAGGCAGGAAAAACATTAAGCAGATAGGATGACCAAAGAACCTCCGTTGAGAAGTACATTTCTCACTTTGCTATGCCAGAAATCCTACCTTAAGATATGCAAATTGGATTAAGAGACTTCTGTAAACAAAAAATCAGGAGAATAGTATAACTTTGTAATAACTGGTAGTTATCGGGATTATGTTTTAACTATTTGAGACCTTAAGTACAACAACTGTTGAATTTTTCCTCTGGGGGAAAAAGGTTTGGGACATGGACTTGCACTTGCCTGATATCTTAGGTTTTTTTTTTTTCTTTTTTTTTTTCTTTTAGAAACATAAAAGTACAAAAACATATTGACAAACAGACACCCATTATCATAGAAAATAGTACAATCACAACTAATCTATAGACAAGGTGATATGGTCTCAACAGTAGTTGTTGCTTTATCCATTGATATCTTCGAATTGTAGATGTATGGACCCATATACAGACATGCAAATTT